>JAKWBJ010000401.1:0-97919 GCA_023159175.1 Wohlfahrtia magnifica | reverse complement strand
TATATATATAAGCATATATATATAAGCAACGCATTTGAGATTTACATTCTCTAATACGAAAAAAACAACCTGTTTATTTGGTGGTTGGTTTTAATCTGGTTTTATTTTTCATAAAATTCTTAAAGCTAGATACAATTAAAGTAAACAACATTACAACGTAAGCAAAATTTAAACTCTAAAAATTATTAAGAAGTCAAATTACAAAAAGTATTTTATTACGTCTGGGAAACAAATAAAAGCAAAAATCATCAACTAAATAAATCTATGGGAATAAATCTATGGAAATAAGTTTTTTATGCTACTTCTCCCCCCTTCAAGATCATTCGCGTCCTCGCGAATATCCTGACTATTTATATCATGTTTTTTGTAATATTGGAACATTATTAATAAAATTAATATAATCACAATAACTGTTAAAATTACATAAGTAATATTGTTTCCCGTTTTCATTTTATGTAGGGTTAATTTTAATTCACTTAAAGTAGTGTTAGATAATTCTATCAATGTCTTATTGACGATATCATTAACATATGGAACATACAAAAAATTATTATTATCATTAAAGGATTCAAAAACAAGTTCATTAATGCTTATTTTTCAGTTTGAAAAAAAGATCAGATTGTTATTTTTTTATTCTTAGTTCTAAATCATTACAAGTTTGTTTCAAAATCGTTTCATTAATATTTTTTGCGATAATAAAGCTGGGTTCAATAAAATTTATTTCTTTTTCATGTTTAATTATGAATTCATATTCACTCTCATTTTTATTTAACAATTTCCTGATACACTTATTTTCTAAAAATTTTATCTTTGAACCTTTTATTTCATAAAGCAAATTATCAATATTTGTAAGTTTCTTATTCATGTCAAAATTTAACTCAAAATGATTGTCACGTGAAGGAAAGGGAACTACTTTTAAAATGGGATAAGATTTCATTGTATTAGGAATTTGAACTATGAAATACTACACGGCCTCCCCTTGCCATAAGGAAGTTTTAATATATTCTAATTGATTTGTATTTAATTCAGAAATTTTATCTGGGTCTATTAATTTCGGATTTAGAATACCTTGTTTACTTAAAGTCAGTCCTAATTGAATGTCTTTTAAATGTTCGTAATAACTTTTGATGTTATCCAAAAATCCATCCGATACTACCTTCCTAACTATCTGATACTGTAATACATTAGTGGCATTTTTCAAATTTTTAATAAATTGAGTTTCGTTGTTTATGTGATATAAAATGTTGTTAATGTCGTCCTGTGTTAGCGTGCTATCTTCTATTGTCTTCAATCGGCCCTGAATTTCATGTCTGTCCTCGTCATCAAGAGTTCCAAACAAAAATTTAATTCCACTACCTAAAGCGTTGAAAAGTCCGCGTTTGTGTCTAATGTTGAACAATTTCCTTTCAGCGTCAACTATTTTAAGGTATCTCCTAATCATAGTTGTCTGCAAAAATTCATTTTCATTAAATTCTGTTTCCAATAATTCATATGCTAATTGAATTTCTGTTTTATTAATCTTTATTATGAGTTCATTATACTTATTAGGTATGTCTATTGTTCCTTTCTGCAGTATTACGTAACCCCTGTCACTGCTTATCACCTGAATTTGTATCGTCTGAGTAGCTACTGTCGTCACTAGTAAGAGATATATCAGGATCGTTAGTATCATCTTGGTTTTGATTCCTGGAAGAGATATTATTATGAGAGTATTTTTCCTTTTAAAACATGTTTTATATTTTCTTATATTTCTATTTCTTAGTTTAACTATATAATGGTCATCATTTTCCCTACGCAAGACTTGTGCATGCTTGAATGGATTTACTTTTTTATCTAATCGCTTTCTTGAATTTTCTGCATCCAAGAACCCTGTATCTATTTCATAATCTTTCCTATTATTATTAGCATTATTTATACTATTTTCCTTTACAGTTTGAGCATCTTTTGTAAGAGGTTGATTATTAAAGAAAATATTGTAAGTAGTTTCCCCAGTGGTTTTCCCAGTGAATTGACTGTTCGCTCAATTGCTACTTGCTTTAATTCCTGATCATTGCCAGTATTAATAATTATTAATTTCTCATTTAAAGTTTTATGCAGTCTTTCAATATCTGCTATTCCTTTTTTTCCAGTTGCAATTTCGAGTCCTATGTTTAAAGTCTTATACCATTCTTGTAAATTTACATTGACTAATCCTGCATCTTGATCAGTTTTAATTACTTTTGGAGGACCTATGGCATTGAACACTTTCAATAATGCTCTTTTTGCTTCAACGCAATTAGTGTGGTTTAGATTTTCTACCATAGCATATTTAGAGAAAACATCAATGCAGGCTAGGTATGAACAATTGTCCCACTTCCAAATATCAATAATATATTTATCTCGAATATAGTATGTAGGAGAAGTGACTTTAAAAGGCATTCTTGTAACTCAGTGGTCGAATTTGCATTGATTACATAAGTCGCAATTATTTATTATATTTGATATCTCCGAAACATAATTGGGATAGTAGTATTCTCTCTTAAATTTTGCTTGTATTTTTTCTATTCCTTGATGCAACCCTCTCAAATGTATAGTCAAAATTATTTCTTTGAACCTATTATAAGATGTTATATCCTGCAATAACTTTGTAGCCCCTAAAATACGATTTTTCTTCGTTTGCCTTACAAGTTTCGCATATACAGACTGAAATAGTACAAAATCATTATGGTTTTCGAAATATACTGTTGCTGTAATACCCGCAAGTTTTTCCAAAATAATTTTCTTTGCCAAAGGCTGCGTCATCTCAACATAGTCTATAATAGTTCTAGTATTTCTAAATATAAATTTTAGTGTTTGTTCTTCCACAGGAGCTCGTCTAAATAAAAACTGTCTACGAAAAACATTTAACGGTCTCTCTGTTATCAATATAAAGTTAGAATTGTCTTCATCTGCTGAGTGTATGGTTGCCATGCCAGAAGCTATATCATTCATATGACATTCGAAATTATTTATTCGCGATAGGGCATCGATCACTCTATTTTCTTTCCCCGGAATGTATTTCACATCGAACTCATATTCATTTAACTTTATTTTCTACCTCTGTAACTTGGAGTTGGGTTCTTTTAAATTATGCAACCACTGCAGGGGTTTGTGGTCACTGTTAATGGTAAATTTCCTACCATATAGGTAGTGCCGAAAGTATTTGGTTGCCCAAACAATCGCTAGAAGTTATTTCTCTGTAGCAGAGTAGCTTATCTCATGTTCGTTGAGAGTTCCACTCGCAAAACAGATGGGGTGATTCCCTTGACTAAGTACTGCTCCTAACGCTACATTAGAAGCATCAGTGGTAAGAGTGAACATTTTTGTAAAATCTGGACTTTTCAATATAGGGTCACTGGTTATTAGTAGTTTTATTGTTTCGAATGCCTTAACCTATTCGCTGTGATGACAATCAACTTTGTGTCCTTTTTTCAAACAAGTGGTTAGGGGTTTGCATATTTTTGCAAAATCTTTTATAAATTTCCGGTAAAATCCAGCAAGCCCTAGAAATTGTTTGATTTGTTTCTCATTTTTTGGAATTGGAAAATTTTTAAGAGCTTCGATCTTTTTCGAAGTCACAATGTGTCCTAAAAATTCTCCCTCCGATCTCATGAATTCGCACTTATATATCTGTAGTTTTAAATTCGCTTCCTTCAACCGCATAAATACCTTATCCAATGAAACTACATGTTCTTGCAATGAGGTACCAAAGACAATGATGTCATCCAAATAAACAAGACAATGAGTACCAACTAAATAACCTAATATCGAATTCATTAGACGCTGGAAAGTAGCAGGTGCATTTTTTAAGCCCAAAGGCATTCAAAGAAATTCGTGATGGCCGTCTTGCGTTGAAAAAGCTGTTTTTGCACGGCTTGCTTCATCAATTTCCACCTGATGAACCCCTTTTGCCAAGTCAAGCGTAGTAAAATAAAGGCAACGCCCCAATTTATCCAATATTTCATCCATATTTGGAATTGGAAATGGATCATCAATTGCTATATCATTTAGTTTTCTATAATCTATAACAATTCTCCACTTAGCTTATCCAGAGGCATCCATTTTCTTTGGAACAACCAATAAAGGAGCAGAATAAGGGGATTGGCTATGTTTTATTATATTTTGCTCAAGCATATTATTTAATTTGCCTATTAACATCTGCCTTATGCACTTGTTGGTAACGATACGACTTGACATATATTGGTTTTTCATGTTTCGTTATAATTTTGTGTTTAATCCCATTGATAAACGTTAATTTATAATTATCGAAATGAAAAAGCGATTTACATTTGTTTAAAAGGTTTTCTAATTCGGCCTTTTCTTCATTATTTAAATGGTCGGTCCTAAATTTATTGTCAGTTTGTTCCTCTTCCAATTTATTTATGGCAAAATTCTTTACTAAGTCATTATAAAAATCCAATTCTTCATTAATGAATTCATAAATAACTTTGTTAAGTTCTGCAGTTTGTTTTCCCAGGTCAATTACTGCGTTTAACTGCCCTAGATTGTCATATCCCATCAACCCGTCGTAATTATTCGAAAAATCATAAACATAGAATTCCAATTGTTTTCCACATCTCTGATCAAATATATCTTGTTTTGTACCTAATATTACATTTCCTGTCACAGTAGTTACCGTTATTGGCTCTACTTCCCTAATTTTATTTTTTAATACTCCAGGCCTGACCAGGCTTACGGAGGAACCTGTATCTATCAAAAATGTATAAGATATATTATCTATTACTAATTTTATTTTTGGTAATGCCCCGAGGTCAACTTCCATAGGCAAAGGAGGACCATACCGTCTAATTCTAGATTGGGTTGAGTTTATTCTCTTTGTCGGTTTAAATTTCGATAGGCATAGTTATATTGAGGGTAATTGTCTGAAAACTGTCCTGTTTGAAAGTGCCTTACTTGTGGTTTATTGTTTGATCGATAACCATAGTTTTTGTATGTTCTTTGTGGTGTGGTGAAGTTTAGTTCACCGTTTTCTGCTAAAATTTTGATTGCAGTTTTTAGATCTTTAGCTAAGTTTGCATTTATTAATGCCGTCAAATGATTTGGTAACTCTTTCTTTAATTGAGATAAACACACTCGATTCAATTCGGTATTTAAAAAGTTCCAAGTAGAAGTATCATCTGTTTTTAATCTAATTTCATCTTTAATCTTACAAGCCTCACTGTTCAACTTATCGCAAAATTCTTTAACATTTTTATTAAATTTAATATTACTTATTTTTAATATAAGCCTTGTAACAGGCGTTCGCTCACCAAATTCTTCTATTAGTAGCTGTTTTAAAGTGATCCGATCCGTTGGTTGATCTCTTCATAATACGTCTAAAGCGGGTCCCTTAGAGTAGTTTTTATGCAATTGAAGTAGAATCTCCTTTCCTCAGGATTTGTGGCTTCTGATGGTATTATTGCGGAAACACTGTCTACAAACAGTGCCAAATAGCTCTCGTTCCCATCAAACGGTTGCAACAGTTTAACGTTTTGTAGAAAAACACTTATCCTTTCCTTTATTACTTCCATGTTGGTTGATATATTAATATTTTCCAATCTTTCTGCAAAATCTTCAACTTCGTTCATAAATTCAATATTATATTGTTCACTTTTAAAATTTTCATTATTTAATTATTATTTATTATTTATTATTTTTTATTAAATTTATTTCAAGTACGTAAGTTTCTTAAGTTCGATGTTATATAGTCTTTGGTTTAAATTAAGTGTTCATTTACTTATAAATTTTCAAAATTATTTTATTTAATTTAATTATGTTTTTCACGAGTTATTCCTTCAAAAATTTCACGGTTTATTATAAAAAATGTTATTACATTTTTTTTATTTTTTTATTTTATTACTAAACTTAAATAAAACTTAACACAACGGTTCTTTTAGCCGACTGCGCCAGTAACGTATTTGAGATTTACATTCTGTGGTGGTTGGTTTTAATATGGTTTTATTTTTCATAAAATTCTTAAAGCTAGATACAATTAAAGTGAACAAAATTACAACGTAAGCAAAATTTAAACTATAAAAATTATTAAGAAGTCAAATTACAAAAAGTATTTTATTACGTCTGAGAAACAAATAAAAGCAAAAATCAGCAACTAAATCTATGGGAATAAATCTATGGAAATAAGTTTCTTATGCTACTTATAAGTCCTTAGCAGAAAATGTTGGCTATATAGGTATTTATAGTAATGTTTTATGCATTCCAGCACTGCCAGTAGCTCACGTCGAGTCACACAATAATTCCGTTGGGCTTTGAAAGCGTGCGACTATATTAAAGTACACCATCAATACCATATCCACTGTCATCACTGTCAAGGATGAATTTTTCACCTGGGACTGGATACACCAACTCTGGTGCTGCACACAATAGTTCTTTTAACGTCTGAACCGCCTTTTCTTGTGACTCACCCCGATGATATGTCTTAAAATTCTTTATGCAAGATTGCTACCACGCTCGAAAAGTTAAGCAAAAAGCGTTTGTAATATGTTCAGAGTCCTAAAGAGCTACGTAATTAATGAAGATTCTGAGGACGAGGCCAGTCCTTTACTGCTCGTATTTTATCTTCGTCCGTTGAGATTCCAGCCGTAACTTCATGTCCCAAATATTTTACTTGCCTTTGGAACAATGCACATTTCTTTACGTTTAATTTTAGTCCAGCCATTGATATCCGTTGCAGAACTTCTGTCAGGTTTTCGAGGTGTTCATCAAAAGTTCTGCCCATTACTATTATGTCATCTAGGTATACCAGGCGAGTCTTCCAATGGAGTCTTTTTAGTACGTGCTCTAATGTGGCTCGAATGTGGCCGGTGCATTGCAGAGTCCAAATGGCATAACTTTGAACTGCCATAAGCCACCATTCGCACTGAAAGCAGTTTTCTCCTTTTCCTTGCCTGCAATCTCTACCTGTCAATACCCGCTTTGAAAATCCAACGTAGAGAACCGCTTCATTCCAGCTAGCGTACGGAGCTTGTCGTCAAGTCTTGGTAGTGGGTAGCGGGAGCTGTCATTCAGCTTCCTGTAATCTACGCAGAATTTTGTTCTGCCATCTTTCTTTTTAACTAAGACTACAGGCGATCTCCAAGGACTCGATGATGGTTCAATGACACCGCTCTTCTCCATTTGATTGACCAGCTTCTTAACCGCCAGAGGTATACTTTTGTGTGCCTGTTTTATCGGTCTCACTTCGCCAGAATTTATTTCATGTTTGGCTATAGCTGTTCTACCCTTTTATTTTTCGTGGTGAATTCACAGACGTACCTCTTTAGCAGTTTTTTGGCTTTATTTCTTTCTAAAGCTGCTAGACCTGCTACCCATTTCTGTAAATTTTCGTCAAATACTTTTTGGTCCTTGGTCCCTGTTTATTACGGCCTCTACCGGAGCATATTGGCCTACCTCGGATTTTTCACAAATGAATTTTTCGTGACCTGATAGATTGAGCACTCTCACTGGGACTACTCCTTGTTTACTAGATTTGAGAAGGGCCTTTGTTTATAACAAGTCCATCTTAATTTCTGCTGATTCTACCACCCACAAGCGGTTGTGCTCACAATCTGCCCCCATACGCGTCAATATCAATGATTCAGTCTGAGGTGGTAATTTTTGTCGTTTGACAGCAACTTATCTCCTGGCGTGCACTTGATGCTGGTATCCTACGTCAAGAGGTATATCTACATTAGACCAACTCATTATCTGTTGCACCATATCCAAATAGATACCATGGACTATCATAAAACTGGCACCAGCGATAATCTCGTCTTCAATATCGGCGACAATAAATATATGGCTTGCAGTAATGTTCGTTATAGTCACTTTCACTTCAATTTTTCCCCAGTAGCTGTTCGTAGTCTGATATTATTAAGTTTCTCACACTTTCCCTTAACCACATCGGGTCTGATTATAGACTGTGTCGCACCGGCGTCTATAATGAAGGTGTGTTGTCTGCCAATTATGTACCTTCACGTTGTAAAGTTGCTGTTAACTTTCTGCATCACTGATATGGAGATTTTAGGGCTCTCGCTTGTAGTAGCTAGCTCGTTTAAGTTTAACGGGGATTCTTTTGTTGATTGATGGTAGCTGGCCCGTTCATTATTTCTTGACCTTTTGGGTGGCGCTTTACAATTCCTCTGGAAGTGGCCGCTTTTTCTACAATTAAAACATTTTAATTTTGATTTCTGTTCAGCTAGGAGCTGCTTTACTATCTCCTCTTTTTTGTTGATTTCATCCTCCTTCTCTGCCGCAACTTCCATATTACGCATCTTAAGTATTTGTGGCTTTGATATCGTGCGAGCGGTATCCTGCGCTAGTGCGAATGCCACAGTATCTGCAAAGGTTATATTTTGTGTAGCACATACAGCTAGCTTAACATCGGGGTCCGTTAACGGCATACGAGACCTGGGTATGTATGCTGCACCAACCTCTCAACTTCCATTGCAAATGCTTGAAGCAACTCATTAGTCTTTTGCATTCGGCACCTTAACTCCATACGATACAGCTCTCGCTTATGTTCATCGCTAAATTTACGCTGTAGTACCACCATTAAGTCGTTGTAGTGGTTTCTGTAACTGGCGGGCATGGTTTCTAGAATCTCGTCTGCAACAGCTTTTAACGCTAAAATTAGTTCTAGAGCCTTCTCTTCATCGTCTCATCCATTTTTGCTGGCTACTGTACCGAATTGTACTTTAAATACCGCCAAAGGTGTACTACCATCAAAGCCGGGTGTCTTTATTCTGCCAGAAACCGAAGACCGAATCATACCAGAATTCGGACTGGTTCGGGTTTCTGGCACTGGAGACTGTTGATTTTCACTCCCATTACAACAAATTTTTCGTCAACAGTCTTCTCTAAATTGATCACTTTTGACTTGACGCCAGTTACTCTTTTGCTGACCGTCTCATATATTTCCTGCAATTTCTTTATTGTCGCTTTAGAAGTTTCTTGTATTTCGGCTCTACAGGTTTCTAGTAGCTCAATAGAAGTTTTCTCAAGTTTCTTTTTAATTTTTGCCAGAAAATTCTGGTTTTGAGCTCTAGAGGTCTATCATTCCTGTGCCAAAAGTTTTTCGTTATCAACTCTAGAAGTTTTTTTTTTACCTGGACCAAAAGTTTTGTATTATCCGCTCTAGAAATTTTTCGTTACAACTCTAGAAGTTTCACGCACCTAAGCCAAAAACTTTTAATTCTCAACTGTGGAAGATTCCTGTGCATCAGCCAATTCTAGCATTTTTTCCATTATAGCGTCTGGCAATGAACTTATCTCCATACTGCTTTTAGTTGAAGGGGCACTCATTTCAGGCTCTTCAAATTAATAAATATCAATGTTAACGCCACACCGATGAAATTCCGCTAAGAATCGCTTTTATAGTTCGGTCTTGTTACCAGTTGTTGAGAGCTCCAATATGATTAATTCCCGTTTTAGCCTGTCCACTTTTAATTCTTGGAATTTAATTTTATTCCGTTTTATTTATTTTATTTTTAATTATTTTATTTTGTATACACAATCCCACTCTTGACACCAATGCACTATGGCCGAAATCACGATTTTAGCGGCAAAAAGTCAATTTTTCAACTTTAAATTTAAAAATTTTTTTGATAGTGTTCAATACCCAACATATTGATAAGAAAAAATTAAAAAAAAATTTACTGTTGGCAGCCCTGTTTATGTACAAACAGTTGTTAATGTTTACACCGTTTTTAGTACCTGTTCATACAAGTGAAGTAACAAAATTTTTATAAAATTAAAATCTTTGTTTTTAATAATATATTCTTGTGAAAAGAGTTTGTAAATATGAGTTGCAATACTCGAGGTGAGTATTTTTACCATATACAAATATAGTTTGCTAAATATTTGTATTTCGTACTTATTTTGATGGTTTTTTGTGTGTATATTTTTGTGAAATTCTGAAGAGTTTTATCGTTTTTCGTGGAGTATAACTAAAAATGTCATGAAGTGTCATTGGAACTATTTATATGTAATTGTTTGTACAGGATTTAAGTTTTATGTCATGGCACAAGTGTACGCATTTGGCTGCTAATAAACGAATTTCTGACATTTTTGTAGAAACACTCAAGTTCAAAAATTCTGATATATTTGAGTTTTGATTGAGAAACAACAGGAATGTTTCGAATTACATAAAAAGAAAGATATCATACGAAATTGACAGTGAAATAGGTAAATTAATATGTACTAAAGCTCGTAACTTATCGAATTTTATTAAATTAAAATGGGATAAACAATCCAGAAATGAGAAAGCATTTAGAAAATATAATAAGGAATGGTTGGATCGAGAAAAAATTTTTGTTATACCGAAAAAGGTTAAAGCTATCGGACGACCAAAACTGAATTATTATGATAGCTGCGAAAGAAATAAAAGGAGATTAGCTTCCGAATTAGCTTCCAAGCAAGGAGAAAATCCGCAATCGTTAGTCCATGCTGCATCCATATCTGCAAAAAAATCTCACGCAACGGATTTAAAATTTGTCCTACAACAAGTTGCTATATCTCCAAATCGACCATCCAAAATTCGAGAAGTTCTTAGTACTAGCCATAAAAAAGTTACGCCAGTATCACATGATGAAACTCTAATGCTTGTGTTAGAAAACGGATTAACTAAAAAGCAGTATATAAATAAGCGTTAATTAAATATAAAACACAATAGTTGTATTTATCCGACTTATGATCAAGTTTATAAAAGCAAATTGAAATGTAGACCGGAGGAAATCAAAGCGAAATAAAGGTCTGTCGAGGTATCATTGCAAAATTTGGTAGACCACACTGCGAAAAGAATTCTTGCTTATCAAGGCGAAGTATTTTTTAAACAAAAATTTGTGGAAAATACTTCGGAAAGTTTCGATCAGTCCCTTTTTGTGACATCAGTCATTCCAATCAAAATAATTTCATCAGCAGGTGATAATATTTGAATAAACCGTACACCTCAGTCAGTGCGCTTTTGTAGACCTTTAAAAGTGGAGTTTGTTAAAGAAACAAAAGAACACATTTTAACTGAAAACCAAAACATAAATAAACAGATTAAGAAGTTGGAACCACTACAATACACACTAAGTAATGGGAAAAAAATATAATTATTATTAATTATAATTTATATATGACATTAATAGATGGGAAAGTCTTAAATGTGTTGACAGAAACTAAGAGTGCACAGCAATGTCCCATCTGTCATGCCGGTCCAAAGCAATTTCGAACTATAAGAAATATTGATTCTCCTAATTTTAAAGCGAAGGCCGACGCTTTGAAATATGGAATAAGCCCTTGGCATGCGTGAATTCGTAGTTTCGAGTTTGTTTTAAAGCTTTCATGCAAGCTAGATTTGAATAAATGGCAAGTTCGTGGAACAGAAGAGAAGAGAATCCTGGCGGAAAAAAAACAACAAATTCAAAAGAAGATTTGCTTCAAATGGGGCTTCATGTCGATAAGCCGAAGGCAAATGGCAGCGGCAACACCAATGATGGCAACATAGAAGAGCATTTTCTCGCACGGACCTTTTAGCATCTATTACTGGTTTGAATATTGATTTTTTGAAACATTTACACATAATCTTAATTGTTCTCTCCTCTGAATTTTAAATTGATGCACAAAGGTTTCGCACTCATTGCATTAAAACCAGTGAAATATTTTCCCAAAACTACGAATGGTACACGATGTCAGCCACAATACACAAAATATTAGTGCATTCGTCACAAATAATTGAGGCTTCAGTAGTACCCGTAGGCTGCCTTGCAGAAAATGCATCTGCGGCGCGAAACAAATACTATAAAAAAGATCGAACTGGTCACGCTCGAAAGGATTCAAGGGTGCACAACATACTTGACATGCATCATAGAGCTATGGATAGCTCTGACCCATACATTTCTAGTTTATGTGTGCAAGAACGTACAAATAGTTCAAAAAAACTTCCATTTCCTCGAGAAGTCATTAATCTTTTTAAAATGTCTGAATTACAACCAGAACTATTATTACCTTCACCATCCCAAAAAGCCTCCAGCTGCAATTATAGTTCTGATTCTGATGTTAGCTTAGAGTCTTTAAATAATTATTCATTGGAATTAGAAGTGGATGAAAACGAAGAAACAGACCATGATTAATTAAGACCTTTATCTTTTGAAAATATACCTACAGTGATTCTTTGATAAATACATAAATATTTTGAGCTTTCCAAATTTGCTTCGTTTTTTCGATTTACGTAGCCTGTTATCTGTAAATACTGCTTTAATTTTGAGCTGAGAATTAAAATTTATAAAGTTTCTGTAACTTAAAAAATAAACCGTTTTGTATTAATTAAATAATGTATGCGAATTCTGTTCTTTTTTATATAACTTTCTTTAACTTCCTTATTAAAAGCTTATAATTTTGTAATATGAGAAATGTTAAATTCTAGTCAAGTCGTTTTAAACTAATCTCGACGTAAATCGAGAGATTACTGTATATCCATTATTATGTTATTTTCAATTTAATCCATAATTTTTTGTCAGTGAAAGTACGTATACATCATTTGTCGAAGGTAGCTTTTTGGTAAGTATTTTTTCGGGTAAATTGGTTTTAGGGTATAGGAAAATGGAGCATGGACCGCTAATTTTTTTTTCAAGCTGTTTTTTTTTTGTCAGTAGAAGTCCGTATAACCATTTTGGTGAAGCTACCTTGCCAGTAAGTACTATTTGCCATTACTTTCGAAAAAGCGGGTGTGGCCCGCCCATTTTTCTCAAGTCGTTTGTTTTTATCATTAGAACTCTAAACACAAAATTTGGTGAAGCTAGCTTGTCGGGAAGTATTTTTTGCCGCTAAAATCGCGATTTCAGCCATAGTGCAATGTTACGTTTTAACCTTTTTAAAACTTTTGAGTTCGTTTAAATTGCGTTAAAATAAAATTAGCACCATTTACAGCAACTTAAGGTTCGTTTATACAACACTTTTTATTTACGCCTTAACATGACTTTATTTTATGACAGCAAAACGATAACTATTTGACGTAGGTAAAACTGCCTACTTATATACCTAATTGCCAACAGTTTGGAAAGTTTCGGAAATATCTCAAACACTCTCATATCCCCTGTTTTATATCCGTTAATATATAATATCCTGTTTTATATCCGTTAATTTAAACACACAAAGATGGTCGAATTGGCAGTGCTGCCAGATACGCAAATAAGTACGGCATTGACAGGGTGACACACAATTACCAAATATACCAAATTCCACAATACAGTTTTATGCCGCTGATGTGGTGTATTTTCTTTTTTTAAGCTTTTTATTTTCATAACAATGTAATAAAATTACAAGGAATTCATACATATTAGGAATTGAAACAATTTGAATGTTCTTATAAGTTGGTAGAAATTTAGAGATATTTTTGTGAGACCTCAAATTTGCCAATTATTGTCCATCCCGTATTTGCATCATGGGCCATGGGTGAGCTGACTGCTTCTTTTCATTTCGGAAAAAATTAGGGTCAGCTAGTCGCAGGTTGGAATAAAGGACTGCCACTTTTTCGTCGATTTTATATTTTAAATGCTTTCGTGGCAGGTTGCCAACCACCAGATTTGTCATGTTGAAAGTTGGTTAACCATCAACAGCAGCTATCGTTACCTATTTTTGCCACAGGAATCATGAAACGTTCTATAATATATTCTCTCACAGAGCTCACCTCTTCACATGTATTGAGAATCCGACAAACGTTTCCCCATTCTTTTCCTAATACCATCTGGACAATAACTGTCGGAATTAATGTGATACTACTCAAATTCAATGAAGTTGGAGTGGGAGAGGTAATCGGAGTTCTATTATGGTTTAGAAAGCTATGTTGGTGAAGTAGAGTGTTTTGACAACGATTGATCTTGTGGAAATGAGCTAAACAATTTTCACAATAGTGGAACCTTTTGACAATTTTCAACTTTTCAACGATGTTTAGCCGTTTGAAGTTTAGGAATTTTCTTAAAGGACGGTTCTTACGGCATGAACGACACTCACGTTGAAGACTATGTCAGGGCTTATTATTACGTGAGATGAAATATTGCCGGAAATATAAGGTGTGCTACAAATCGATAAAGTCACCTTAATATTTGTATGGTCACATTCTTTCAAAAGATTCTACGTTAAAATAAGTGAATAATACGCCGATTTTGCTCTTAGAGATGTGCCGTTATATTATGTTTATTTTGAGAAAATTTTGCAAAACACACAAAGATCGTCCCAGTTTTTTCGCCATTCCACGCATACTCAATCCCTGCTCATGAAGTGCCACAATTTGTCCTTGTTCATAAGGTGACAAGGGTTTCCCGCCACCAATACTGCGCAGATATTATTTAAATTATAAATTATTAAACAAAAAAATAAATAACAATTGTGATACCTTCTGATTAGATTAATTGCTTATTAATCACTGACCTTATCATTTTAACGCATTGAATTTTGCTTTTATTTACATAAATTTAAATAAACATAATATAATGGTACATCTCTAAAAGCAACACCGGCTTATTATTCACTTATTTGAACGTAGAATTTTTTTTAATAAGGTGAGCAGACGTAACATTTTATAGTTTCGATGAATTGAGCAAATATTAAGGTGACGTTATCACCTTAGGTATACAAGTAGCGAGAATTATTTTGAATTAGGGAGTAAAACTAGTTTTACTATAGGCCCAGTTACTATGCCGCTAGCATTTCGAATTTCAGCCACTCTAACTCTATTATCGTTACTACGGATAATGCGTTTTATGCGTTTAAGTCGCCATTGGTTCGAGGGTTGGTTAACAAGAAGGTCACTAATAGCGAAAACTCGATTGGGGTACTTTATTTTTACATTTATTTTGCTTGTGGAGCACTTTCAGGTACTCTTACTGTCATCTTTTAGCAAAGTATTGATGCAAGAATTTCAAAGAACATATAAATCTACGGGGTTTCCACTCATATGGCTGAGTGGACGAGAGTTTAAACAAGCTCTAATACGTGCCAGCATAGTGATAACTTTTCAAATGTGAAAGTCTAGCTATTAGAAATACGGCGAAGATGAGTCTTGAAGTTTTGACTCTAGCTTCCCAAAGTCCGCTCATGTGCGGTGTGCCATTCTATCAAGTTAAAAGCAGATTGATCCAGAAGCTTTCGACGCAGAAATGAAATTAATTGAATCTTTTCTGCTTCCAATACATGCGAAGCCCCTACGGAGGCAGTACCATTGTCCGAAAATATGGCCTTGTGTAATCCTCGGCCGTGAAAATGTAGCTAAGAATGCTCTGGTTAATACTTGTACATTAGAGATGTATATCTTTTGTGGCAAAGCAGACGAATACCAGGATATATCCTTTTGTGAACTTACATCCTAGACCTGTGTATGACTTGACAACAAATGGTCCAACAAAGTCTACTCCACTGTTAGTAAAGGAGCGTGAAAGGGTAGTTCCTTCAGCAGGTAGAGTATCTGTTGACCCTGCTGGCGTTTGTAGATAACGCATAGTTTACACTGTGAAATAATGGTTTTGATTATAACTTTTAACCGAGGCACGTAATAATATAGCCTCATCAGTCGATATAATAGAATATTTATGGAGATAAGATAATGAAAGTCTAGTAGGATATCCATGACAGGGTAATAAAATTGGAAACCTTTCATTATAACTTAGTGTGGGTGAATTAGATAAGCGGCCATTATATCTCATAACTTTTGTCGAGTCCAAATATGGGTTAAAAACTAAGAGATTTCTTTTCTTAGGTATTTTCAAACCCTGGTCCAGTAAATTGTACTCTTGTGCAGTTTTTGACATGAAATATTCATGCGCGATTTTGCTTGATTCAGTTTAGCGGTTGTTAATTCTTCTATTACATCTGTAGTATGAACGAAATATATGACATATAAATCCCATAGCCTTCAAATAATTTGAAAAATTTATCAAAATATCTGTATTTTCGATTTGGTTCAAATGAACATATAGGGGTTTTACTTCCTCTTCTGTCGTGAAAGCTTGAGGATTACGTGTAAGTAGTCTGAGCCAGGATGGGCCATACCACCATGAGTCGCTAGATATAAGTTGAGAGGCTGTGAGTCCACGGGATGTCAAGTCAGCAGGGTTGCTTTTATAGTCAATATGAAGCCAATATTGAGTTTCGACCTTTTCTATAATAGACGAGACTTGATTTTCTACAAATATTTTTCGTTAATTGGGAGGTTTTTAGAGCCATGGCAATACTATTGTGGAATCGGTCCATAAGAATAATTTATCGGGCTTAAGTTTGAGGTGGGACTGAATGCAATAAGTTCCGTTGCGCAGAGCTCCTTTCTAGGCAGTGATACTAATTTAACTGGAGCTACTTTCGACTTCCCAACTGACAAATGAGTTGACACATAACCTAAAGTTGCTGCACGAAGGTATAATATTGCGGCGTATGTTTTTTCTGAGGCGTCGCCGTAGCCATGCAATTCGATGGAAGACCCTGGGTCATAAGCGGCGAACGGGGCTATTTTTATATTTTCAATAGCCAAGTGATCATCTAAAAAGGCCTACCATTGGAGGAGTGTTTACTCTATGGGGTTTTCATCCCAGTCTGTTTCATCCTTCCAGATTTGTTGCATGGTCATCTTAGTTACGATTGATTTGGGCGCAAGCCAACCGGCGGTGTCAAATAGTTTTGCAATTTCCGATAAGACTGCCCTTTTTGTAGTTATGTGCTTCGGTTTGAAATAAAAATGATCCTTTCCTGCATTCCAGTGTAAACCTAGTGCTTTATAGGTGCTAGAGTCTGAAAGTTTCAGGAACTCTGTTCCACGTAGATACTCAGATGAAATGTCTTTAATAAGATAATCGTGGTTTGTCGTCCATTTTCGGAGCCAGAAGCCAGCTGATTGAAGAATTTCGATTTATTCATATCTGGCCTTTAAGGTCGAGGAGAGCGTATGGACATCAGCAAGTACATGAGATCTTTGCACCTTGCTTCACTCACGTCTGCTATCTCGAGCAGCATAGGAATGGCCAGGTAAGGGGCACAATTAACACCAAAAGTCACTGTGTTAAGTTCATAGCCTCGTGAATCCTCCCAGAGCGAATTTTGAAAAAGTATTCTTTATAAGGGGCTATGGGAACGATGAACTAATATTTGCCTATACATTTTTTCACTATCGGCATTGAAAACCTATCTGAAAAGCCTTCAACGCAATATGAGTATGGTCAAATCTGATTGAAGAATAGGACCGGGGTAGACTATTTCCGTTGGACGAGGGGTTTGAAGCGTCGAAAGCTATACGTAATTTCGTGGTAGTGCTTTTGGGTTTGAGCACAGCATGGTGCGGTAAGTAATAAGCACTATTACCACTAGAGGGGGTGGCACTTGTCATTTGACTCAAGGATGAATACTCTAGAATAACTCGATCTTCGAAGTGGCAGTTAATGCTTAAATGATGCCATGAATTTCAATCTGGGATTGTCGGGTAGGTAGGGAGAGCTTATTTTGAAGTTTATTTGAAACAAAAGTAGCCTCGGATGCAGAGTCGATTAAGGCTCGAACTGTGTACTTTAAGTCATTTGAATAAATATCGACAAGAGCTATACCGAGTGTAACAGTAGATTTAGAAGTAGATTGTATCTGAGTTGAAAACGATTGCTTCATTCGGGCTGCAGCTTCAGCGGAAGTAGAGTGGCGTGTATCAGAAACTGTTACTTGCGGGGGGTGAAATGTATTCATATTGGCATTTAGCGCTGAAGGTGCAGAGGGGGATAAAGTGTGGGTACTGTTACGAGATATTGTATTCAAAGAGTTATCCGTTCGATGAAGTAACGAATGATGTTTTTATTTGAATACTTGGCAAACGTACTAGCTCTTGCAGTTATTTTTCTCATGCGAGGAGCCAAAGCAATTAGTGCAAAGTTTTTGTTTCTTAACCACCGAATAACGCTCATCTACAGTCGTTGAAAGAAAATAAGGACAAAGTCTAAGGGAATGTATGGATGAACAAATAAAACAATGATAATTTTTATCATGGGAAACAATAGTGCGATTGCTTTCAACCTTTTTGTTATCTGGACTGAATGCCTTTTTGGAATTGGAAGGTTTACGATTATGAGAGTTATGGGAGGTGGCGAAAGTAGTCTGCTACAGACTCCAACATTTGAAAATGTGAGGTTAGAAAGTCGTCCATTTGCATCCACGTTGATAATTCTGTGCTGTTTGGTAACGACTGTTTCCATAGACTAAGAGTAACTTCCGGAAGACATGTCGAGCAGACATATATAAATATGATGCGCCAAGTCTTCGTATCAATTCGTAGCAGTGTAAGATTTGTAACACAGTCGTTGATTGTTCGTTGAATTCGCCTGATGTTACTTTCAGTTTCCTTCAAAATGGGGGTTATATCGGGTGCGCCATTTAAATGTTTAAGTTTGAAAGTGCAATAAAACAAAAACGGTTTGAGATTTTGACAAATTTATTTTTTTGTTGTGAAGTACAATTGTTACGGTTAGAAATTAAATATACTAGTTCATACAGATGGCTGCTGCGGATGGCCTCACAGTAAGCCATTCGATCAGACCAATTTTCGAGAACTTATTCGAATGTATGGGGTCGTAGCTCGGCAATGGCATTACGAATGTTGGCTTTTAAATGCTCAATTGTCCCTGGTTTGTCGGCAAACACTTGTCTCCAACGGCGCCCCACAGAAAAGAGTCCAACGGTGTCAAATCGCAGCCTCTGGGCGGCCAACTGATACCACTATTTCGCTTAATTAAACGGCCATCAAACGTTTGAAGCAATAAATCAATTGTGGCATGAGATGTGTGGCAAGTTGCACTATCTTGTTGAAACCAAGCATCGTTCACATCAATACCATGAAGAGCGAGCACAAAAAAGTCGGTTATCATGGTGCCTCCGCCACACAAGCCGCACCAAACAGTCACCCATAATGGGTGAATTGGCTTCCGTAAAACCAAGTTTGAGTTTTCTGAACCACAAATACGTAAATTTTGCTTATTAACGTACCCACCAAGATGAAAATGAGTTTCGTTCGAAAAGATTTTTTTTATTTTGTTGCAATTTCCGACCAATTTTTTTTGTTTTGGAATTAAATTTCCAATAAATTCCAACGTTGTTCAAGCGTAAATCGATTTATTTCGTTCAGTGGAGATAATATACTGAATTTCGTGACAGAATAGATTGACATTAGTATTGTCATATTTGAAATAACCGCTTCTGCAAATTTAAACCGATAGATGGCTCACCCGGTATTAAAAAGTTTTCAGTTGAGCATTGACAAGTATTCGTTTGTTTTCGTATCGCTTGACCAGATTTTGCAGAGCCATCTCGAAACCGTCAGTAGTGATTGGGCACGTCTTCAACAGTTATCGAGCTTCTCCTTGTGTGTTCTTTATTAAGTGACACAGTTTTTCCACTGGTGATAAACGAGTGATATTTCGGTAAATTGTTTTGAACATGTCTCGAAATATTGGCCATGATTGATTATCACCATAATATACCTCTGTGTCACAAGGGGGTAACGAAAGGTTTGAAATCTGGTCAACTTGGGGTGAGGACGGTGTGTTAGCTGGAGAACTGGAAGTAGCCTTTTGACAAAGGTTATCCAAAAGTTCATTGCATTTTGACAAAACACGAACATGAGCCTCAAAAGTTTTAAAAAACCGCGCTTTAACCGTGCCGATTAGAACCTCCTCTTCCAGTTCAACAAGTTTGGCCAAAATGTCACCGTAATAAGTTCAATAAATGGACCAGAGGTGGACTACCTCATCTATATGAACTTCGAGACTATGAAGGGAATGACTAAATTGTTAAAATAGGCCTGAAATTCGACCACACGATCTGAAGCGCGAATAAAAGCGTCTAACAACGACATATTAATTCTTTAAAGAAATGCAACAAAAATAAATGAAGGACACACCACTTGTCTTTACACGAATACAAATGCTGAATAATATATTCGACATACAGTCGCTCACATTGAAAGTCGGGCAACTTATTACAAAAACCTTAGATGAACGTTAAAGGAACAAAAGTCAACCTTTTTTAATTGCATTTAATAAAGCACTAATTAAGCACTAAAAACACACAAAAAATAAATTTCTTATATCTTATCCCACAAATACTCAATAATATTTAGTTCGTAAAATCCTTTTCGTTGAAATCCTTTTCAAGCCCTCTGGGAAGTTGCACAAAAGCCAATTTTTCGCTATATATTCCATCTCCTACACTGACCATACAAGCCCATTGCATCACTGCATAAGCCTCCGTGCTTAACCGTTTGTTTAGTGTTTTTAGAGCAAAATTTTCCATTACGGCTATGCCAAAAATATCGCCGTCCACCCGAACCTAAAAAGTTCAATTAACTTTAAACTATAAAATTATTAAATTAAAGTAAATAAATATAAGGTATTCGGCTGAAATGAAGTTCATTTTGGCTCGTTATTCTTCGGCTTCTATTGACTAATGGTTTTTTGTGCCTCAGAGGTTTTTCACAAAATGCTTAGAGTATTTCTTTTTTGAGTGTCGAAGTCTGTACTTTGTTTAAACTCTAAATATCTTGAATATCTTCAAATTATCAATTAAACTTTTATATAAGCTTGTATTCAAATTTTTTTTAAACTTACCTGTCAAATTTTTATTTAATTTTTATTGAAAAATCTTCAAGTAACGAAAATAGTATTGAGACACCGGATGTTGTAGAGAAAATGGCGGATTTAATTTTTCTTTGACTATTCGGTTCGATTGGATCAAAGTGAATGTATAAGAAAATGTTTTATTTGATATGCACCTTCAAGTTTGTCTTTGTTCCAAATGAGTACCAAAATATTCAAGTTTGTTGATTCAGTAATTTATTTTATGTTTTTATTTTTTTCAAAATTTACACAAGTTTCAGATGGTGACAAAATAGTGCAAAAAAAAAAAAAAAAAATTAAATATATTTATACAGAATGTGAGGGGGTGGCAGTACAACTTTCTTCTTGGAAGACTTCTTTAAGAATGGTACACAAAGAAAAGAATAAGAAAAGAAGTCTGCCAATAAGAAACAAATGTCCATGTTCATTCACAATAGATAATTTTGTGAATTGCCAGTTTTTTGAACTGAAGGATGTCGTTTCCGGGTCCATAAAATGTTATCAGATTCGGTCAAAATTTTACATACTTACTTTACTAATACAAAGGTACCGGGGGTTTGTAAAAATACGATATTTCAAAATAAGGATACCCCTAATTTGCATACATGTATACAAAAATTGTTTTTACAGACGACTGTGAAGTGTGGAAATTTAAAAGATGTATTACCTTTATATCGTATTCAAAATGCCTTTAATTGTGGTGGAATGGTGTAGAGGTCAGAACGCAAGCATACAACACAAGTGGCTCAGATTCGAATCCCCAGCAGGAGGACATGACGACCAAATTTAATTGCTGTTTCGAGTGTTTAATAAAGAGACTTCAACCTCCCTCCACACAAATCCATTTAGAAGAAGCCACCTTTCAGCTTACCTCTGGCGATGATGGCAAACCTCAAATTAATGATTAGGAGAAAACGTTACCTACGGCAAGCTACACTAGACTAATCATCTACTTAGCATGAAAATCAACTTGATGAATGTAACTGAAACAAAAAAATGGATCTTTGTGGAAAGCCAATAAACTCCCTTGAGGAGTGACGGTGAAAAACGTGTCCTAAACTCTATGCTACAAAGGTTCTTCGGCATAAGGTCTTATTAACCGCCCTTAATATGTCCATAATATTTATGTACTTTTGCAGCAAGGAAAACTTGATTCTACATCAAGTACTGGGTACGCCATCTAACGTTTTTTTTCAACTAGTGCTTATTTCGTGAATGATAACACTTAGCTCATGTCTGCTTTGATAGATAATTAGTTTTATCCTTCCGCTGAACGAATATGGTTGTGTATACGCTTCGCTAAGTGGGCCTGCGATCGATTTACAGAAGATGCCGATTTTGTCAAAAAATATCATCTTTTCAGATGAAGCTCATTTTGATCTTGGCGGGTATGTAAACAAGTAAAATTGTCGCATTTGGGGCACAGAAAACCCGCACGAGTTACATTCCCATCCCTTAAACTAGTAGTATTGGCTGGTATAATGTAGGGAGCCTAATAGTTTAAAATACATATTTGTTTCTCGTTCCCACATTTAGCCAGACAGCAATGTAAGCATTTATGTTTGCATTGCTTACTTTAGCTTAATAAAAATATAATATTACATTTTTAAGTTTAACAAAAGTATTAATAAAAACTTATTTTTCTTGTGCCAGTCTTAAGACAATAATATATAAAGAAGGTTCACTTTTCTGAAGAAGAGTGAACAAAGAAAAAATACAAAAAGTTTCTTTATTAAAATAAAGAAATGCAACTGGCGCAGTCGGTGAAGAAAAAAATTGTGAAAAAAATTCTTTTAACTAAAATTTAAAATTAAACTTGTGAATGAATCAAAAACGTAAATAAAAACAACAATAATAAAAAAGTAAATAAACAAAAAAATTAGAACTTTAAAAGAAGATATATTTGAGAAAAAAAAAGGAAGATAAAATTTTAAAATTTCAAGAAATTAAACGAAGACTATAGAATTTACTGATATTTGTTAAAGGATACAGTGAAAAGATGAGTAGATTCGATGTAAATAGGGATCTACAGCAAACCGATGAGGTAATGCAGGAAATGATCGCTGAATTGGAGGCAGTCCTGCGGTTACAGGAACAAATAATTTTAGAACAGCAAGAGCAGTTGCATCAACAACAAGAAAAACTAGAACAATCTCAACAACAACAGCAGCGACTCCAACAGGCTCAACAACAACAAAAACTAGAGAAATCTCAACAACAACAGCAGCAATTCCAACAGGCTCAACAACATCAATTGTGGCAGACTTGTGGGTTGCAACAGGAGTTCCGACTTAGAATGACAGCCAGAGACGTCATGGAACAATTCAGACGACTTAAGCCTCTGGACATAAACCATAGTCCAAGAGCGTTTATAAATGCTGTTGAGGCGAATTATGAGCTTAGTGGAGGTGACAAAGCTCTCATCAGATTTTGCACTACGATTTTAAGCAGCGAGAAGATTCTGGGGAACGCTGGACGAAGCGTAAGGGAGTTGGAAGTCAACGCAACCTGCCAGGAAATAAAAGCCAAGACTCTAAAGGAGTTTACACTAAAGAAAACATATGCGGAGGTTTTTAACCATTGCAGGACGGTAAGAGTACAAAACTTAAATGAATTATTTAGAATATTTCAAATGTGTAAATATGAAATAAACGATATATATCTGACTGACCAAACTAAACCGGGTATTTACAAACCAGAGAACGTTGATAGGGATCTGGTAGATATATTACTAGAAAAGATAGATGGACCAATACGAGCACATATAAGTGAAAACGAAACTTTAAGTGATATAATTGCTAAGTATACAAAACTGAAATTATTGAACGATCCTAGGGCCATAGCTTATAATCATAGAATTAATCAATTTGGTCAGAAATCAAACAAAAACTTTCAAAAGTCCAAACCAAATCATTTAATGGATTTTCCGCCGTCAAACCGGGGTTTCAGAGATCATGGAAAGGGTAGGGATTTTAAAAATTTTCCAAATAATTACAATAATTTAAAGCCAGAGCATACAGACAGGAATTACCGAAACCGACAGAATTATCAACCAAACAATTATAATATTCTTAGCGCAGAACACACAAATAGAAATTATCTAACTCGAAAAATTATCAACCAACTAACTACAATAATTTAACCACACAAACCAGAAACACAATACAACAATCGACTCCTAACAATTTCTCAAGTAGGACGAAATCTAACTGAACTAGAACTTCCTACAGTAGTGGACGACAGCACCAAACTAATTATTGTGACCAAGCACCAGAGCCGATGGATATCGGAAATTTAAAGGAGGAAAAAGACGTAAATTTTTTGTAAGGCCTCATTTACAAGATAACCCATAGTAGTTGTTACAATTGGTGGTTATAAGATTAAATGTCTTATAGACACTGGGTCGGAAACAAGCATTATTAAGCCAAATGCCCTCGGTGGCTCATTTCCCATTCGAAAAATTAATAGACCGCTGTGGTACAAAACTATAAACGGAATGAATCAGGTGACAGAAAAAATTGTTACACCCATACCTAGAGAATTCAAGGTCTCAAGTACCTTCTCATGGAAGGTTATTAATTTCAATAGTAAAAATTATTCGGCCATAATTGGTCAAAATTTTCTTATCGCTCTTAAAGCTAAGAATGATGTTGAGTATAAATTTATTACCATACTAGGTAACAACATACCGTTTGAATATTACAACCCTTACAATAACCAAGAAATCTGTATACTTGAATATAGCGATCTAAAAAATTTAAACCTGGCACTCATGAGACACTCATGAGACAGAGATTCAGAAACAGATAAAAGAGATGTTAGAACAAAATATAATTAGAGAGAGTAATTCGTCATACAATGGTCTTTTGTGGGTGGTGCCCAAGAAGATTGATAGCTCGGGAATTCAAAAATGGCGAATAGTCATAGATTACAGAAGACTAAATGAAAATACAATAAGCGATAAATTTCCAACTCCAAATATCGATGGAATTTTGGATAAGCTACGAAAAGCTCAGTATTTTTCTTCTATAGACCTTGCAAAAGGTTTTCACCAAATATTGATGCATGAAAATGATATACAAAAAACCGCATTTTCCACATCTTTTGGACACTACGAGTTCATAAGAATACCGTTCGGGCTTAAAAATGCTCCAACGACTTTTAAACGTCTTATGAATTTTGTTCTTCGCCAATATATAAATAAAATTTGTGTCGTCTACTTGGACGACATATTAATATTTAGCACTTCATTAACTGAACATATGACAAATATAAAATTGATATTTGAAAAACTAAAAGAAGCAGGTCTTAAAATTCAAATTAATAAATATAGTTTTTTGAAAAAGGAGACCGAATTTTTGGGTCATATACTTACTTCCGACGGTATAAGGCCAAACCCCAAAAAAATTGAAATTATTCAGAAATTAAAACTTCCGACGACGCAAAAACAAATAAAGTCATTTTTGGGAATTACTGGATTTTTTCGAAAATTCATAAAAGACTATTATAAAATAGATTTCCCTATGATAAAATATTTAAAGAAAAACACAAGAGTTAACGTAAGAGACCCCAATTATATTGGAAGGTTAAAAGAAATCATAACAAACCCTCGTATTCTGAGGTACCACGATTTTAAAAAACGCTTTAAGCTAATTACCGATGCAAGTAATTACTCAATTGGTGTGGTTTTAACCCAGGAAGTTCATCCAATTTCATTTGCGTCTCGAACGTTGAACAATCACGAACAAAACTACTCCGCTATCGAAAAAGAATTATTAGCGATAGTATGGCGGGTGAAATATTATAGACCTTATATTTTTGGAAGAGAATTTGATCTGCAAACAGATCATCAGCCACTAAAGTGGTTACAGGCAAAATATTCGGGTAAAGATATTAATCCCCGATTGTAACGATGGTTAGTGCAGTTGGGAGAATATGATGCTAAAATTGATTATATTCCAGGGAGAGAAAATAAAATAGCCGACTTCTTCAGTCGAATTAATTGGGAAAACTGTGAAATAAACTTATTTGATTCCGAGAATTTGGATTTCACTTTGGATGATGTTTTTAGGATCAAAAATATTAATGTGGGAGAGAATCAGGAACAATCTTTGGTGGTTCATACGGATCATTCTCAAGGAGAAAATCAACCAGATGACGGTGCAACTATACACTCACATGCAGAAGATTTTAATGATCACATTCCGATTCTTGATACAATTGTAAATCATTTTAAATACCGAATAATTTTAACAGAAACTAAGGAAACTGAAATGAAAGTCATTTTTAATAAAAAACGACTTTATCGATTTGCATGACATTGAAACTGCTAATGTTATTAGTATAGTTCAAAGACATATTGGTAGAGGAAAAATCGCAATATTTTCTCAGCTTAGTGATCATCAATTCAATAGAAAATTTTGGTAAGGTCGTGTTCTGGTGTTGAGGGAGTTTCTTTTGTTAAATGTAGTTATTTTGCTCAGGACATCGAAAACTAAAATGAACTAAGGAAGCAAATATCGCTGTTCCATAAAAATGAGGTAGGTCATGCAGGAATTATTCCGACTTATGAGGGGATAAAACACAGAATATATCACCCACATCTAAAGATAAGGATACATGAAATAATCAATAATTGTGAAATGTGCTCTGGAGTGAAATACGATCGCAATCAAATCAAGACTAAATTTCACGTCACAGAAACACCAACAACAGTTAATGAAATCGTTCATGTCGATACATACGTGAATAGTAAGCACTCATTAATAATATTCATTGACAAATTCTCAAAGCATGCCGTGGGTTTCTACTTGCCGGATAGAACCAAACAATTATAAGCAAATTAAATGAAATTTTGGCAATAAAAGGTCCAGTCAAAAAGTTTGTTTTTGACAATGCATTTAATTCAAAAAACGTAAGGGATTATTGGACACAGGAGAAAATCGAATTTCGTGCTACGAAACCCAACAGTCATACCGGAAATTCTGATATAGAACGTCTTACCATACTTTGACTGAAAAAATTAGAACACTTAACCTAGAAGAAAAATTGCCAATCATAACACAAATGACAATGGCTATAAAATTTTACAATAACACAGTACTATAAAATGTACTCCTTTTGATGTAATAAATGGTACCATTAATCATGAACTTATCAAACTAGACTACAAAGTAAAAAAAATCACATTATACAGAAACTCAATCGCAATAGGGAATCTTACAAGGAAAGAAGAAAAACAGGATTCTTTAAAAATTATAAAAGTGTAAGGCACAAAGAAGAACCGAAGTTCATAAAACGAAATTTGGAAAATATACATGAAACCAACATTAAAAGGCCGTTCAAATTTGGGGGTCTTAGCGATCGTAATAGTAATAAGAGTATAGAAAAGACGACTTTCAGTAGAGATGATGAGGATATTGACTTTGAGTGCTTCATGAGACGTTTTAAAGAACTCTGAAGAAGATTCCTAAACAACGAAGCCTAATTGGTTTTGTGTCCTCTAAAAGAAAATAATAATAATATATTATGTATGTATATACAATAATTGAATAATAATAATAATAAAAAAAACTAAATTTTCAGGCTCTAGTAACAATTCTGCTACTACTCCTATTAGCTTCTCATGCTGAGGGATCTTTGCAAGTTGGCCAACTACCAGACAATAATGGTTTCATCGACATAATGATGGGTGATGTAGAAGTAGTCAATACCACTAACATAGTAATACATATCGTAAATGTTATAGAAATACTGGAAACTCTTAAAATGTTGGAGGAAAATATTAGAACATTGGATATAAGTAATCGGCAAATTCTTTTACAAAAAGTACAGAGTATACATGAAAAAATTTTCACAATAAAACCCAAACAACAGAGGAAAAAAAGAGGTTTGATAAATGTATTTGGCACAGCGCAAAAATGGCTATACGGAACAATGGACGACGACGACAGGACAGAAATTATAGAACATATCTCCACAATCGAAGGAAATAATAGAAACATAATTAAGACAATAAGCAACCAGATAAACATAAATGACTTATTTAATTAATCACTTATTAATTTAAAAAGTTCAATAGAGGAAGATATAGAATCCGCTTTTGAACAAGTCAGGAAGAACAATAATGAAATAGTGAAACGATACTTGTACTTCGACCAATTTTCTAAATTAAATTTATTAGAAGACAAAATAGAAAAAATCCAGGACAATATTGCATCTGCAAAAAATAATATTATTCACCCTAGTATATTTACAAAAATGGAAATTGAAACCCTTAATATTGACTTTTATAAACTGAAACTGCTTAGAGTCGGAGTGATGACTTTCAAGGACAGTTCTTTAATAATAGCTATACAAATCCCTGATAAATTCATAATTACACAACTAAGATTACTTACCGCAGTACCAAATTCAAATAATAAGAAAATTGACGAACCTAATGAAAATATTATTGAAATAAAAAATAATATTTTACACTATAAGAAAAACGTTACATTTAAGCACCTCCAAAAAAGCAATCATTGTTCAATTAGGGCTAATTGTAAATATATATTTAACAACAAAACTGAAATAATAGAATTAGATGAAGAAACTATTCTGTTGAAAAATGCTAGAAAAATTAATCTAAAACAAAATTGTGACAGTAGAAAACTAAGTTTATCGGGAAACTACTTAATAAGTATAAATAATTGTAGCATTACAATCAATAAACAAACTTTTAAAAATAAAAAGCAGATAATAAACGAAAAATTCATTTTCCCACCAACAGAAATTATTAATGTTACAAAACCTTACGTAGAATTTGAAAACATTGTATTAGAACATAAAAATAGTATTAATCAAATAAATGAATTAAAAGTCCATAGTAAGGTCTCATATGGATTAAACATAACACTTATAATCACTACCACTATTGTAATCATATTAATGTATATTGTAATAAAAAATAGAAAGTCTGGCGCAAATAAAACCCAAACTGTAACGATATCTCAGATTCCTGACATATAAGATATCATAGAAAAATACAAACCGAGTATGTAAATATTATTAGTTTTATTATATTAAAACCCAGGTGTGTTTTAGATAAGGGGTGGAGGAGTTACATTCCCATCCCTTAAACTAGTAGTATTGGCTGGTAAAATGTAGGGAGCCTAATAGTTTAAATTACATATTTGTTTTTTGTTCCCACATTTAGCCAGACAGCAATGTAAGCATTTATGTTTGCATTGCTTACCTTAGCTTAATAAAAATATAATATTAAATTTTTAAGTTTAACAGAAGTATTAATAAAAACTTATTTTTCTTGTGCCAGTCTTAAGACAATAATAAATAAAGAAGGTTAACTTTTCTGAAGAAGAGTGAACAAAGAAAAAAATACAAAAAGTTTATTTATTAAAATAAAGAAACGCAACTGGCACAGTCGGTGAAGAAAAAAATTCTTTTAACTAAAATTTAAAATTAAACTTGTGAATGAATCAAAAACGTAAATAAAAACAACAATAATAAAAAAGTAAATAAACCAAAAAATTAGAACTTTAAAAGAAGATATATTTGAGAAAAAAAAGGAAGATAAAATTTTAAAATTTAAAGAAATTAAACGAAGACTACAGAATTTACTGATATTTGTGAAAAGATGAGTAGATTCGATGTAAATAGGCATCTACAGCAAGCTGATGAGGTAATGCAGGAAAAGATCGCTGAATTGGAGGCAGTCCTGCGGTTACAGGAACAAATAATTTTAGAGCAGCAACAGCAGTTGCATCAACAACAAGAAAAACTAGAACAATCTCAACAACAACAGCAGCGATTCCAACAGGCTCAACAACAAGAAAAGCTAGAACAATCTCAACAACAACAGCAGCAATTCCAACAGGCTCAACAACATCAATTGTGGCAGACTTGTGGGTTGCAACAGGAGTTCGGATTTAGAATGACAGCTAGAGACGTCATGGAACCATAGTCCAGGAGCGTTTATAAATGCTGTTGAGGCGAATTATGAGCTTTGTGGAGGTGACAAAGCCCTCATCAGATTTTGCACTACGATTTTAAGCAGCGAGAAGATTCTGGGGAGCGCTGGACGAAGAGTAAGAGAGTTGGAAGCCAACGCAACCTGGCAGGAAATAAAAGCCAAGACTCTAAAGGAGTTTACACTAAGGAAAACATATGCGGAGATTTTTAACCATTGCAGGACGGTAAGAGTACAAAACTTAAATGAATTATTTAGAATATTTCAAATGTGTAAATATGAAATAAACGATATATATCTGACTGACCAAACTAAACTGGGTATTTACAAACCAGAGAACGTTGATAGGGATCTGGTAGATATATTACTAGAAAAGATAGATCGACCAATACGAGCACATATAAGTGAAAACGAAACTTTAAGTGATATAATTGCTAAGTATACAAAACTGAAATTATTGGACGATCCTAGGGCCATAGCTTATAATCATAGAATTAATCAATTTGGTCAGAAATCAAACAAAAACTTTCAAAAGTCAAAACCAAATCATTTAATGGATTTTCCGCCGTCAAACCGGGGTTTCAGAGATCATGGAATGGGTAGGGATTTTAATAATTTTCCAAATAATTACAATAAAGAAACGCAACTCACGCGTACATTGAAAAGCCGATACACCCAAGACGAGTCACTTTTTGGCGCGGATTTTGGTCCAGAGGCATAATTGGGCCATTTTTCTTCGAAAATGAGCAAGGAGTGCCCGTTACAGTCAATGGCGATCGTTATCGTAAACGTCACTTACGGCAAGCTACACTAGACTAATTATCAACTTGATGAATGTAACTGAAACAAATCAATGGATCTTTGTAGAAAGCCAATATACTGCCTTGAGGACTGACGGAGAAAAACTTGTCCTAAACACTATGCTGCAAAGGTTCTTCGGCATAAGGTCTTATTAACCACCCTAAATATGTCCATAATATTTATGTACTTTTGCAGCAAGGAAAACTTGATTCCAAACTAAGTACTGAGTCCGCCAACTAACGTTTTTTTTTTCAACTAGTGCTTATTTCGTGAATGGTAACACTTAGCTCATATGTGATTTGACAGATAATTAGTTTTATCCTTCCGCTGAACAAATATGATTATGTATACGCTTCGCTAAGTGGGCCTGCGATCGACTTACAGAAGATGCCAATTTTGCCAAAAAAAATCATCTTTTCAGATGAAGTTCATTTTGATCTTGGCGGGTATGTAAACAAGCAAAATTGTCGCATTTGGGGCACAGAAAACCTGCACGCATACATTGAAAAGCCGATACTTCCAAGACGAGTCACTGTTTGGTGCGGATTTTGGTCCAGAAGCATAATTGGGCCATTTTTCTTCGAAAAGGAGTGGCCGTTACAGTCAATGGCGATCGTTATCGGGCCATGTTTAACGAATTTTTGTTCACAAAAATTTAAGAGGAGGATATTAGCAACAATTGGTTTCATCAGGACGTCGATACGTGCCACACAGCCGAAGCTACTCTCGATGTTTTGCACCCTGTTTTTGAATATCGCATTATCAGCCGCAGAGCTGATGTCGTTTGGCCACCTCGGAGCTGCGATTTGACACCGTTGGAATATTATTTGTGGGGTGCCGTCAAAAATAAGTGCTATGCCAACAAGCCAGAGACAATTGACGTTTTAAAGGACAATATTCGTGAAGCCATTGGTGAAATACAGCTGCACACAATCAATAATGTGCTTAAAAATTGGACCGATCGTGTAGACTACTGCATGGCCAACCAAGGCAGCCATTTGAATGAAATTATTTTCCATTATTAACCGGAAGGATTATACTTTCAAATAAAAAAAGAAATTTGAGAAAATATTAAGTAGTTTTTTTTATAGCACTTTCAAAAAATAAAAATTATTTGGCGGACCCTATAGTTCCCAGACCCTGGCAAACAACACTCTTACAAAATACGCTGTCATAAATGAATCACTAGCCCTAGAAAGATAACGTACGTCTATCGGACGTATACCTTTTTGATTTTTACTATATCTTTGTCGTTTGTTATGAGAAAAAGTTGTTCTGCTTAGTATTCTCAGCCATTATCAGAAAGCGGTTCTAGTTTCTGTGGAATAAGTTGATTGCCTTTCTGAGAAATAGTAGAACCATACATCTGGGAGACGTATAGTTATCTTTTGTGTAAATTGCAAGTTTTTTACGTTCTTATTTTTCTTCAAATTTTTAGTTATTTTTTCGAACATTTATTTCAAAAACTTGTTAAATGAATGGCATTCAAACTAGAATTGGATGAGCACATTGTTGTCTTGTTACATAGAATTTAGATGTTATCTGAAACTGTAAGTGGATTAGAAAATTAAATAATTAATGATTTTCAAAGTCGTGTTATACATCACAATACAATAATATATACAAATTGAAGAGGTTAGTAAAAATATAAGCCCATTTAAGGTAACACCACCTTTGATCGAATAATATAAATTGACGAAATCAATGAGCCTATGCAGCAGCTACGAATTTTGACAGCATTATACAGTTCACTCAGACTACTTTGAGAAGTTACAATAGGCACTGCTGGCTTACTTCGAAACGCTGGTAAGAATTCTTCTACAAATATATTTGGAACGTAATTTCTACTAATCAAAAGCCATCAGTCACAAAGAATATATGAAATAACTTTATTCGTCCTGAACAACAGCTTGGGTGCAAATTAGGCTTTAAACTCCGTCTTTGTAAAAATCAGTGCGTGACAACATTTAAAATTTATTAAAATGATTTAGATAACATTAAAACTCATCCTGTTTCTAAAAAAATATATATTGTCCTTTGAAAACTTAACGAAATTCAAAAATGTTTTGTGCCAAATATGAAACCCCTACATATGTATGTTATTTTTGGAAAACATAAAAAGAAGTGTGCAGCTCTTGCATATAATGATACAAAATTAAAGTTATTTTGATAGAGATAACTTACATTAATAAAAACACTTAAATGAATTTAAAAAGGATCTATATTTTTACTCTTTTATACTTGTTTTAGAGTCCTTTCGAAAAGGCTGTTTATTTTTCTCTAATTTTTGCTACATATTAAATTTGTCGTTATTTCTTTTAATTATAATTTTCATTTATTAAACTTTTATGTTAACAAAGAAAAAACTTATTATATAAGTGATCTCAATAAAACTTTTATAAATTTTTATTTTTGTATGTCTGTAAGAGGATGCTAAAAATCATACGTCTTTCAAACGTCTCTTTAATGTACAAAAAAAAGGTTATCTTTCTAGGGCTAGGTGAAATACAGTACTAACACTAGATAAGGCCATAAAAACGCCGAATGTTGTACTAGCATACTTGATAAAAACAATAACATGGAACAAAATTTGTCAATTTTATTTGGTAAAGCAATAAGAATTGAAAAGAATTTAATAAAAGGACCGGTTATTTGATCAATTTTTTGAAACCTAAAATCGGCTTTTTAAAATTGTGACATTTCGAATTATTCGAAAACCGGTTTGTGAAAATGTCGAAAAATCGATCTCCCTACTTTACATCACAGAGACGAGCCCTCCTGAGTCGGGTGAGGGCGGGTGAGTGGTGGTACCGTTCGTGAAAAAAAAATATTTCAGCTAATCATTTTGCGAATTTTTTAACCAATCTAGTCTATGTTACCATAAGTTGTTGCTGATGGGATCTTTAGGATACAGGCCTCTTCTAGCGATGTCAGCTGAACTGGATTCTGAACTGATGTGAATCCATATAGAAGGAATTTGTATAATTTTGGATACTCGATTTGGGGCGAAAGTAAGCCATGAGCAAAGAGGTTTTGATAGCCAGGAAAGAACAATTGACATCAAAGTTTGGGAGCAAGTTATCAATTATTTCAGCTAAAAGAACTATACCATAGAATTCTAAACGAGGACGAGGAATAGTTTTAATAGGAAGCAATTAGATATTTGTGGTTGGAACAAAGTCGATATATCGGGGAATCTGTTTACTATTGACTTCAGAATAGTTTAATTGAAACTGTTTTCACTCTCTGGATATTTGCAGAGATAGTTTTAACCCATTTGGTACCTTCAATCCAAATACTTTGAATCAGATTTTTTGTCATAATAACACATGGTGAAAGTCATTCTGCAGGATCGTATAATCTGGCAATTTGCGATAATGCCTCCCGTTTGGCTTAAGGTGAAGAGTCAGAAATTGGTTTTTTACGAAAAAAAATATGTCTGAAAGAACATTCCAGATATTTAACTGACAAGAAAGTCCATTGAGAAAAAATGAGCAGTACAATTAATAAAAAAAGTACAATGTTTTCATCAATTGAAAACGCCTTAAAAATTATTAAATAACATGGAATAACATTTAATTCAACAAAGAATATAAGAACGCGATCATTCTGCAATAGCAGTTTTATCGAATACTTAGCCAGGACGGTAACTTATGGTCACATTGAGGCAAATATTGGACGAAGAAAGCGTAACCATTACTTTATATAAACATTTTATGTAACATTTTTTTTATGTCCACATTTCTTAAAAATTATTTTAAAACAAATAATAGTGTAAAAAATGTTAAAATTATATTAAAATAATATATAATTTAAAAAAAAAAAAAAAATATATATATATATATATATATATATATATATATATATATATATATATATATATATATATATATATATATATATATATAATACCAGTCATTTATATAAAATATTGAATGAATAAATAAATAAATGAATAAATAAATCAAATGAAATTAAATCTTAAATGTGTATTTAACAGGATGTCTTAAAATACTTTTTTTCTAGACTAAAAAACCTTTATTTTTTATTACAAACGTTCAACAAAAAAAGAAAGTACAAAAAGCTAAAGAAGTACTTTAGCGTGCTTTTGTAAGCAGTATATTGACTAAAAAAGGTGCGGGTACTGTAGTACGTCTTGCCACCCTAATTCCAACGAACATTTAGAGTTTTTGCCGAGCAGCTGCTATCAAACTCTAAGAAATCATACAATCAATGTTCGGAATTCTAAAAAGGACATCCTTTGAATTAGCTGTTCATTTCCTTAGTGAAAATCCAGCGGATCTTAGAACGAGGATGAGTCTTCACGAATATTTATAGCTTCTTCGATAGAGTGAGCACCAGCTAAGACATCATCTACATACATTGAATCTCGAAGAATCCTTCTGGTCAAAGGATACTGTTCAGCTACATCTTCAACTGGATAATCGACATATAGCCAAATACGGTGCGCAATTAACCTCGAACGTCATGGCTTTGAGTTCGTAATCGGAAACGATTTGTTTAGGATTATTTCGGAAGAGAATTCTTTGGAATTTGAAATGATTGGCATCGTCAAGGCATCATTGAATACAAACCGATAGAATCTCCATATCAAGATAAGAATTACCAGGGCTGAGGGCTGGAGATTTCTCCAAATATATTATAAAAAATGAATATACTGCGTTTTACAAGACTTGTCAAATAGATATTTATGTGAAATACGAAGGAATTCATTTCTTAAATAAACATATTAAGTCCAAAAAGCAGGAAAAATGATAGCGACTAAGGATGAGACTCTGATTTTGAAAGCTAAAAAGATTATCATAATGTAGTTCATGGACTCCATACATACGATCAGACTAAGTTCAACAGTGTCAGTACAATATTTTAATGACGAAATGGAATTTGTAAAAACGTTTTTGATTTTTATGAAGATTTCAAGGAAACATCAAAAGACAATTTCGAAAATATTTTAAAAATAACGAAGGAAAATAATCTGCAAATTAATCACATTACTGAATATAGTGCCGACAACGCAACTGTAAATTATGGTATTCATAACTCAGTGTTACAAAAGCTACGAACCAAAAATAAGATAATTAAAAAAGCCAATTACAACTGTCACATAATAAAAAAATGCATTAAAACTGCATTGAATTTTCTCTCAGTCGATACAGAAAACACAGATATAAAAACATTTAATGAAAATAGCTCCTCAGCTTTAATAAAACCTAAAAATTGGAAAAATGTTTCGAAGTTTCAAATATGGAAGCCTACTTTGACATACTCCTACTAGGTGGCTTTCTTTGTTACCAGCGTTAGGTAGACTTCTCTTTGCATTGCCCACAGTAAAAATTTATTTGATAAAAAAAAGGGAAAAATAAATGCCAAAGATATTTGGATATTAATTTAAAATGGAGTGACTAAACTTTTAAATAATCTTAAAATCATTTTGAAAGATTCCTTTAACGGAAGCAAAGTTGCAATCGTTTTAAAACATATTTCAAATGGTGATAAAAATCAGTTTCAGTTGGAAGAAAATCGCTTTTTAGAAAATGCTATTACTTATTTTATTTTTAAAAAATATTTCAGTTTTAAACATAAAAGATCTCTTTATCGGAGCTTCCAATGATTTTTGAAATTTCAAAGGAATTTGATAACGATTTATTGTATGATATACCGACTTTTGCTGCCTTCGAAAAGTTTTTGTTCATCTTGCTAAAGATATTCCATTAGATAAGATTTAATCTACTATTTCCAAAAAATTTAAAAGCTAAAACACTTTATATTGTTACGTTTTTACCTTTTTTAAAAACGTGTTGTTATGAGTTCGTAGATTGTAGTTAAAATAAAATAAATTTTGTGTTTGTTTTTTTTTTTAATCCTTTATTCAACACAGTTATGTGCACCACTGCTTGTAATCTTTTTACATAACAATTTTTATTCTTAATTACTCTGTCTATTTACAATCTTGTAAACAACAACAATTACTTGACAGATCTTTCCACTTAAAAATCTTCAACCCGATCGTAGTTATAACTTAGGTTCGATCACAACCTTTTCAACCAGAGGTTATCCACACTTAACTCTCTTTACTGAGTTAGCTCCAACTAAACTGGTTTTTACTTCACTACTAGATTCACGAGTTTAATCTTTATATACACTCTTCACATCAATAACACATTCGCTGAGTTTACTTTACTTAAAACTGGTCTTTGTTCGCATCAATGTGCTTTTTATATGGCTGAGTAAACAATACATCGAAAGTTCTCGAACCTGTCGATATTTCAGGTAGATTATATTTCTTTCTTTTAATTTCTTTTTAGTTCTTTTGTAGCCATGCGTATGTAAACATCTACCTCTTTCAGCTTTTAGTATTTGTTTTTGCTTGTTTATTGTCCGTTACTTGTTTTCTTTGCTGTTAGTTTGTTGTTGCTGTTGCTGTGTTATTTTTATTTACTTTATCTCTGCTAATAATACTTGTTGTTGTCGCTTCTGGCTGTTTGTAAACATCATGTATAGTTGTTCTTGCAGTTTTTATTTCTTTATTTTAACGAAGTAATAAACGCAGAGTTTCCCAATATTATTTTCGTAACACTGCCGCCCACTTAAGCCTGTTCATCGCGAATAGGCTCATTACTTCCTCTCCCGTAACTTGCTAATCGTTCTATGTGAACTACTTTCATTGTAGTTCTTGGGCTCTTGTGTTTCTGTATTCGGTAAACTACATCGTTCAGTCTCTTGATTACCTTGTAGGGTCTTTAACTTTAACTCAGTTCCAAAAATAATTTTGGCGGGTGATCTAGACGTTGAATCGTGGACAGCCGATCGGTAGGCTAATAGAAATTTTTGAATGAGTTCGTCCCAATCTTTTTGCTGCTCGCTAACCACTTTTCGCAAATATTCCTCTAGAGTTCGGTTGAATCGTTCTACCATTCCGTCCGATTGCGTGTAGCGGCGTCGTTCTAGTCTTCTTTATGTCATATATCTTACACATTTCTTTGAAAATGCCAGACTCGAAATGTCTTCCCTGGTCGGAATGTAACTCTATCGAAACACCATAGCGACATACCCAGTTATTCACGAAAACATTTACAATCGTAGTTGCCTCCTGATTGGGTATAGCATACACTTCCAGCCATTTGCTGAAATAGTCCATTATAACGAGAACATAACGATTTCTGGCATTGCTGACAGGAAAAGGGCCTGCTACGTCCATCGCTATCCGCTTAAATGGGGTTCCCGAACTGTATTGTTGTAGGTGAGTCCGACTTCTTCTTACTGGGCCCTTAGCTGCCAGGCACTGCTATCCAGTCGGCCACTGCTTGTTGACACCCAACCCAATAAAAACGTTGTTTTACCTTTTCCAGAGTCTTCATTATCCCAAGATGTCCCCCACTAAGTCCATTATGAAACTCATTCAAAACTTCATTCATCTTGGAGGAAGGCACTACTATCAGGTTGGATGAAGTTTTACCATCAGCACTCTCCCAATGACGATATGAGCATCCATTAATCAATTTCAAACTGTCCCATAGTGCCCAATACGCTTTTGTAAGTGGACCTTCTGCTGATATTTCATTGCGAGTAGGCCGTCTGTTCTCTTCTTTTGCGACTATAATCTTTGCCAATATTGGGGCACTCCTTTGCGCTCCTGACCAGTCTTCGTTTGCGCCTATTCGCGTTAGCCGGATATCAGGGATGGATTCTTTCCGCTCAGCTTTCACACAATATTTACATTCCAAATTACAAGACCGACGTGAGAGCGCATCAGCATTGCCATGTTTTATGCCGCTTCGGTGTTCAATGCTACAGTCATAAGCCTGGAGGCGCTCAATCCAGCGTGCCAACTGTCCTTTAGGGTTCTTAAATTGCAGCAGCCATCTCAGTACAGAATGATTAGTCCTTAGCAGAAAATGTTTACCATATAAGTACTTATGGTAATGTTCTATACATTCCAGCACTGCCAGTAGCTCACGTCGAGTCACACAATAATTCCGTTCAGGCTTTGACAGCGTGCGGCTATAGTAGCCTACCACTTTCTCTGTCCCATCGACCACCTGTTAAAGTACACCGCCAATACAATATCTACTGACATCAGTGTCAAAGATGAATTTTTCACCATGGACTGGATACGCCAAAACTGGTGCAGCACACAATAGGTCTTTTAGTGTCTGGAATGCCTTTTCTTGTGACTCACCCCAATGATACGCTTTAGATTTTTTGGTGAACTCATGTAAGCTTGCTGCCACGGTCGCGAATTTAGGCATGAAGCGTTTGTAGTATGTACAGAGTCCCAAAAAGCTGCGTAGTTCATGAAAATTTTGGGGGCGAGGCCAGTCCTTTACTGCTCGTATTTTATCTTCATCCGTTGAAATGTCATCTGCTGTAACTAGATGCCCCAAATACTTTACCTGTTTTTGGAACAATGCACATTTCTTCACGCTTAGTTCTAGTCCAGCCATTGATATTCGTTGCAGAACTTCTTGCAGGTTTTTGAGGTGCTCGTCAACATTTCTGCCCATCACAAGGTAAACCAGACAAGCCTTCCAATGTAGTCCTTTTAGTACGCGCTCCATAAGCCGCTCGAATGTAGCCGGCGCATTGCAGAGCCCAAATGGCATAACTTTAAACTGCCACAAGCCACCGTTCGCACTGAAAGAAGTTTTCTCCTTATCCTTGTCTGCGATCTCTACCTGCCAATAGCCGCTTTGTAGATCCAATGTAGATAACCTTTTTGTTCCAGCTAGCGTGTCAAGCGTATCGTCAATTCTTGGTAGCAGGTAGCTGTTCTTTTTAGTGACATCATTTAGCTTCATGTAGTTTACGCAGAATCTTGTACTACCATCTCTCTTTTTAACTAAGACTACAGGTGAGCTCCACGGACTCGATGATGGTTCAATTACGCCGCTCTTTTCCATTTCGTTGACCAGTTCCTTAACCTTATTACGCTTCGCCAGAGGTATACTTCTGGGTGCCTGTTTTATCGGTCTCGCTTCGCCAGTATTAATTTCATGTTTGACTATAGCTGTTCTACCTTGACTTTTATTTTTAGTGGCGAACACGCAGGAGTACTTCTTTAGCAACTTTTTGGCATTATTTCTCTCTAAAGCTGGTAGACTTGCTACCCATTTCTTTACATTTTCGTCAAATACCTGTTGGGCTTTGGCTGATATATCGGCAGGTTCCGGCAATCGTTCGCTGTTTATTACCGCTTCTACTGGAGCACATTGACCTACCTCGGAGTTTTCGTAAATTAATTTTTCGTGGCCTGATAAATTGAGCACTCTCACTGGGACTACTCTTTTTTATTAGATTTCACAAGGGACTTTGCTGACAATAAGTCCACCTTAATTGCTGCTGGTTCTACTACCCACATGCGGTTGTCCTTACAATCTCTCACTATGCACGCTCATTTAAATGACTCAGTCTGATGTGGTAGTTTTTGCTGTTCTACAGCAACTAATCTTCTGGTGTGTACTTGATGCTGGTATCCCATATCAAGAGGTATATCTACATTACGCCAATTCATTATCTGTTGCCCCATATTCAAGTTGATGCCATGGACTATCATAAAGTCAGCACCACTGATAGCCTCGTCTGCAATATCGGCGACAATAAAGATATGGCTTACGTTAATGTTGGCTATAGTCACCTTCACCTCAATTTTTCCGTAGACGGTGGCAGATTCCACAGTAGCTGTTCGTAGTCTGATATTGTTGAGTACCTCACTCTTTCCCTTCACTATATCGGGTCTGATTATAGACTGTGTCGCACCGGTGTCTATAGTGAAGGTGTATTGTCTGCCATTAATGTACCCACACGCTGTAAGGTTGCTGTTATTTTTCTGAATCACTGATATGGAGATTGTGGGGCCCTCGCTTGTGGGAGCTAGCTCTTGCCCCTCAGTGCTAGCTCGTTTTAGTTTAACGGGGACTCTTTTGTTGTTTGATGGTAGTTGGCCCATTTATTATTTCTCGGTGGTGAAACGGATCTTGACCTTTTGCGTGTCGCTTTACAGTTTCTCTGAAAGTGGCCACTCTTTCCACAGTTAAAAAATTTAAATTTTGATATCTGCTCAGCTAGGAGCCGCTTTACCACCTCCTCTATTTTGTTGATCTCATCAGCTTTCTCAACTTCTAAATTACGTATCTTGTGTATTTGTGGCATTGATATCGTGCGAGCTGTCTCCTGAGCCAGTGCGAACGCCACAGGATCTCCGAAGGTCGCATTTTGTGCTGAACATACAGCCAGTTTAACATCAGGGTCTCGTAAGCCGCTGACGAAGGCTTCGGTCTTCAGATGATCTACTAGTGGGTGGTTTTCCCTTGGATAAGTTAGCTGCACCAACCTCTCGACTTCCATTGCAAAGGCTTTCAATGATACATTAGCATATTTTGTTCGGCACCTTAACTCCATGCGGTACAAATCGCGTTTGTACTCATCACAAAATTTACGCTGTAGCGCCACCATTAAGTCATTGTAATTATTTCTGCAGCTGGCTGGCAGAAATAATTAATTCTAGAGCCTTCTCTTGATCGTCCCATCCATTTCTGTTGGCAACTGTCTCGAATTGGAATTTAAATACAGATAGAGGTGTGCTACCATCAAAGCAAGGTGTTTTTATTCTGCTAGAAACCTCAGGTATAACACGCACTTGTTCGGGTTGTTGGCACTGTAGACTATTGATTCTATCTTCTATTACATTAAACTTTTCGTCAACAGTCTTTTCTAGATTTTTCACTCTTGCGTCGACGTCATCAACCCTTTTGCTTACCGTCTCATATATTTCTGGCAGCTTCTCTGTTGTTGCATTCGATGCTTCTTCAAGTTTCTTTTCGATTTTTGCCACAAAATTCTGGTTTTAAGCCAACAGTTTTTCATTATCAGCTTTAGAAGTTTCTTTTACCTGCGCCAACAGCTTTTCATTATCAGCTTTAGAAGTTTCTTTTACCTGCGACAACAGCTTTTCATTATCAGCTTTAGAAGTTTCTTTTACCTGAGCCAACAACTTTTCATTATCAGCTTTAGAAATTTCTTGTGCACTCGCCAGAGCATTAATTTTTTCCATAAGCTTTTCATTATCAGCTTTAGAAGATTCTCGTACCTCAGCCAAAAGCATTTTGGTTTGTAGTTGCATTTTTTCCATCATAGCGGCAAGCAGTGCATTGGTATCCGTAGTACTTTTAGCTGAAAGGGCACTCACCTTCGGCTCTTCCTCATCATCAAATACGTGAGTATCAACGTTAATGCCCCGCCGTTGAAAATCCTCATACAACCGCTTTTGCAATTCGGTCTTGGTCCCAGTTGACGGCAAGTCCAATTTTGCCAACTCACGCCTAAGGCGATCCACATTAAGTTCCCCGAACTTCATTCCTTTTTTATTTTATTTTAAAGGACTACAATCCCACTTCTGACATCAATTGTTACGTTTTTACCTTTTTTAAAAACGTGTTGTTATGAGTTCGTAGATTGTAGTTAAAATAAAATAAATTTTATTTTTGGTTTTTTTTTATTAAAATCCTTTATTCAACACAGTTATGTGCACCACTGCTTGTAATCTTTTTACAGGCAATAACAATTTTTTTTCTTAATTACTCTGTCTGTTTACAATCTTGTAAACAACAACAATTACTCGACAGATTTTTCCACTTAAAGATTTTCCAACCCGATCGTAGTTATAACTGGTTTTTTACTTCACTACTAGCTTCACGAGTATATTCCTTATAAACTCCCTTCACACCAATAACACATTCGCTGAGTTAACTTTACTTAAACTTCATTAGCTGAGTTTACGACACATAAACTGATTGCTGTTCGCATCGATGTGCTTTTTATATGGCTGAGTAAACAATACATCGAAAGCTCTCGAACCTCTCGATATTTTAGGTGGATTCTATTTCTTTCTTTTAATTTCTTTTTAGTTCTTTTGTAGCCATGCGCATGTAAACATCTACTTCTTTCAGCTTTTAGTATTTGTTGTTGCTTGTTTATTGTCTGTTACTTGTTGTCTATTTGTAAACATCATGTATAGTTTTTCTTGCAGCTTTTGTTTATTTATTTTAGCGAAGTAATGAAAGCACAGGTTCCCAATATTATTTACGTAACAATATATTAATATATTTTATATTTTCTGTCCCTAATAACAGTTCTTTTTATGTGAAAGAACATTAGCACGTTAAACAATTGATATTAGAAGGAAAGAAATAAAATGTCTTTCGACCTAATTAAGGCTGAATTGCTAATAAAATATAATCTTGACAAAAACTGTAAGGAGTTCAAATTTGTTTCACAAAAACCTGAGACAAAAGATTTACTTGAATCTGGGAAAAAAGAGGAAAATATACGTGGAAAGCTAAATATATAATTTATTTTATAAATGTGTGCTACAAAAGTACACATATTAAAATTTTATGTAAGCTTGTAAAGACTGAATTAACTTTATTTTTCTAATAGTTATGTTTTTATGTTACGTTTTGCCATGTTTGTTATACTCTTTTTTGACTGTTAAAGAAACTTAAGTTAAAAAAAAATTGTGGCAATTAATATAATTTTTAAGTGTGTCAAATTCTCTTTTGAAAATCATGCTGATTTTAATCGAATGTTAAGCTAGTATACTATTTGAATCTGGCAACCCTAGGTACATCTAATGCGATAACTTGAACTTTCTTTCGAACAAAGAAGTTATGAGAAACGATCATTCTTTATTGACTGTTACGGATAAAGAATTTTTCAAAACAGAAATTTGAGCATTCTTGCGCTTATATGGAAGCTTTAGAATATTTAATAATATCTCAGAAATGAAAAATCCTTCAGATCCAGAATCAGTGTTCAGACCTGATAATTTATGCCCAAATGACAAATTTGCTACACCTTAGATAATGCCTTTAGAGTTAACAGCAAAACACAAATTAATCTTGTTTGCGTCTGACTTCGAACTCAGAAGTATTTCAGAAGTGGAAGTAAAGTTGAACGCTTTCAAATAAGGATCAAGACTTGAATTTGAATTAGATGCTTTTGTCTGCGATTGAGCAACATCTAACTCTCTACGTCATAAAGCATTTTGTCGTTTATTACGACGACAGCAATTGTTTTTTTTTTATAATGTCCTAAACGAATATGATTTAGGAGACCAAGCCAAGACAAGCCTTGTGTCTTCATTTCCTGAAAACGTTGTGCATAATTAATTTCTGTAAATTTATGACATTTACGAATTAGATGTGCCTCTTTAGGACAATAGGACACTTTGGTACAAAAATGTTGTAGTACTCTTCCTTACTGGATTTCCGAGTGATTTTGATTTAGATTCGGATGGTTGTGAAAGGTTGAAATTTCGAACTTCGAATACCGATTCTACAGTTCGATATCGATTGGTCAGAAATAAGTTTAAATCAGACCATTTATGGAACGGTAGATTTGTCTGTTAGACCCTCTTCCAATACAAGCAAAGCGGAATCAGAAAGTCGAATTGAGCAAAGAAAAATAAGATCCCAACTTTCAACGTCGACTTGATGCAATTTCAGTATGGAAATACAATAATTTATAGTACGTTGAAGTTGCTGAATAGCTTTTCCAGATTCTGATATAATTGATTGCAATTTAAAGAGTTATTAACTAAAGTGCTAAAATTTTTAAAGCGCTCACAAAGATTAGACCATGCAATATCTAAACCCTAATTTGTTAACGGTCTCGCCAGCTGTTTTCTGATTCAAATGGAAAAGATTTGAACTGGACTAAGAGCCAAACTATTTTTACTAATAACATCGGAACTAATGTCTTTAGCTGCAAATAGAAGCGAAAGAGGAGAGACATAAATCTTTGGGCTGGTCTTACCATGAAGAACCATTGCCATTTTTGTAAAGTAACAACTCAACTCAATCACGATCAAACAAAGAATAAGAAGATTCAACAAGGCTAAAAGATTAAAGGAATTTATTCCTTTATATGTATGATAAACCAATTGAATTTGAAAGATATACCTGAAAATTCAGTAATAACAATGAATATAATATAAAAAATTATTAAATTAATAGATTTATGTATATATGTATGTATCTAAACGAAACGATCAGCAGTGATATCATTGAACTTTCCAAAATACGTATTTCAATGCCAAGGTTATAGTTGGAATGTTGTATTCTTACTGGAATACAAAAGAAATATTAACCCGCTGAGCACCTGCAAATATATTAAATTCCTTTGAAATACCAAAATAATTTACGTAAATTGACAATATATGAAAATTCCAAATATTTCCAAATTATTTTCTCATATAGTTTTTTCATTTTTTTTTTTAAATTTGAATAATTACTATTAATTATTATCATATTATTATCATTTATTAATTATTTATGGACTGTGCACCAAAAACTCTCCTTTTACCTCCTATTAACCTTAAGGCGTAACTTTTGAAAATATACTCTTGTGCAACACATGTATGTTAGCAAACAAAAAAAAAACATTGCTTTAAGAAAAAAAAGTATGTGCATTTCAAAGGGAAAGTCATTAATTTTGGCCGAGTTCCCATAATTTTAACATTCCCGAGATTCAATTTAAAAAAAAGCAGCCGATTGCACTTTCGTTAGACGGATCTATATATTTGTGCTTCAAATTTTAACAAACTGAACAAACTAAATTCTCATATGACCTAATTTGGCCAGAGAAGGTTCCATGACACTCTATATTGGTCCGGAACCTTGCTGTGCAGCACCACTTAGGTTAGGTTAGGTAAGGTGGTGGACCCCCCTAAAGAGAAGGAGTCCCACTTAGGCTAGATGTTTGGCCCATTGTGATGCCATATGCAACATGCCAACTCGCGGATCAAACATTTTCAATTGGAAACCATTTAGCCTCCAAAATAAATTTCGCAATTGCCACCACCCTTATCCTGGAGAGTTCAGTCAAAGATGACAAAAAGTATGAGTTTAAAAACCTTCGCCTTCTGGCAGCAAGAGCCGGACATTGACACATGAGGTCAAAGACAGTCTCCTCCTCCTCCACGAAACCACAACTCCTGCAAAAATCATTCGAGGGAATGCCAGTTTATCGGCATGCCTCCCGTAAAGACAGTGACCCGCTAGGACCGCAATTATGCAGTGTATGGCCATCCGACTTAGGGAGAGAAGACATTTAGCTCTCCTTTTGTCGAAGTCAGTCCAGCAGAGCCTGGCGATAACGCACGAGTCCTCATGCTACTTACGATATTGAGCGTCGAATAAACTGAGAATATCCAGCTTAACCGAGGCAATCGGGATACCAATGATAGGCTCTTGTTCGAAAGTATCAAGCTCAGTACCCATCCTGGCCAATTCGTCAGCAAAGCAATTCCCGACGATATCTCTGTGTCCCGGAATCCAAATAAGAGTTATCTTCGAATAAACCGAGATTTCCATAAGAAACCTGGGACATTTGTGGACTAGGACAGACGTCGAGGTCACATTAGCGAAAGACCTTATCGCAGCCCGACTATCCGAAAAGATCAGAAGTTTCTCAGAGAGAATCTCTCCGTCCAACAAGCATTGCACGGCCTTCAGTATAGCCATGACCTCTGCCTGAAACACACTGCAATGATTAGGCAACCTATAAGACAATCTTGTGTCAGAATTTTTCATGAATATACCATATCCCACTCTGCCTAGCATCTTGGATCCGTCGGTATAAACCTAAAGGTCATTCTAAAGGAACTCCCTATCCGACCAGAATTTCTTCGTAGGTATATCAACGAAAAATCTCCTATCGAGAAAGTTATGAGGGATCATGTAATCAATCCGAAGATGTCTGAGATCCCCAATAACCGCAGCATGACCAAAGGCCGGATTTGGCCAAGATTTAGCTGCATTCAGCTTCACCGCCACCAACCTAGCCCTCCGCTTGAGAAGAAGGTCGGTGGGGAGCCAGTTAAGCATAGCAAATAAGGCCTTGGTTGGAGTAGATTGGAGTGCACTGGTGATCAGGATGGCAGCTTGTCTACGCGCCCTTTCTATCACCTTACAGCAACATTGATATCTACACACCGTGCACCAGGTATGAGCACGGTAGAGTAGAGTTGGTTCTACCACGGCCCTATAAAGCCAGTAGGTGATGGCAGGTCTAAGTCCCCAAATTCTGTCTACGGCCCTTTTACATTCTCCCTCCAGGTAAGCTTGGGATCAAGAATAACCCCTAAATACCTTGCGCTAGTGGACAGGGAAAGTTTAATACCATCAAGTCTCGGCATATTAAATACAAGTATCTTGTATCGTCTGGTAAAAAGCATCAACTCCGTTTTATGGGGGTTGACGCTTAAGCCGCACGACAAGCACCATTCCATAACAAGTTTGAGGGCCTGATTACACCTCGATGAGAGGGTATGTGAATGGCCAGGTCATCCGCATAACCAAAGACTCTAAAACCACATCACTGCAGATTCCCCAACAGCCCCTCTACAGCGATGTTCCATAAAAAAAAGGCGAGAGGACCTCCCATTGTGGGGTACCTCTATTAACTGCCCTTACAAAATTAGCCTCACCAATGTAGGCTGTAACAAGCCTCTCAGTCAAAAGACCCTGCACAAACTTCACTACACATTTGCTCACATTACGCGCTCTGAGAGCTCCAACAATCGCCGTTGAATGGACATTGTTGAAAGCCCCCTCCACGTCGATAGATGCAGCTAGAAAGTAAAGTTTGCTCTCCAAAGCCTTCTTAGCACATCCCACTAAGGAACTCAGTGCAATCTCAGTCGACCGACCCCTTGTGTAGGCGTGCTGAGCACTATTGGGAAGCGTAGGAAAGTATTTGGACCGTATTTCCTCTCCAAGGTCTTCAAAAGAAAGATGTCAAGCTTATAGGCCTGAGATCATTCGCGGTGGAAATATAGGGTTTTCCCGCTTTGGGGATAAGAACAACCCTTGCCTCCTCCACCTGATTGGGATATAAAAGTACTAAAGACAAGCACGATAAATTCCCCGCAGCCAAGGAAATGTGGATATTTGTTGGCCTGTGCTCACAGGCATTAGAGACAGCGTAACACATATTGTGTGAATGTGTTGTTCTTGATAGGCTTAGGAGGAGGTGTTTATCCACCATTACGATTTCAGATCAACTGATGTTCATTAAGAAGGCAGCAGATCTGCTGAACACACTATAGACCGGAAGGGGCACAATAGATCACATGGGTCACAGTGTCGTGCAGTGCCTGGTCAGTATGGTTATAATAATAATAATAATAATAATTTCGCCCGTTTTCCGTTGACTTTAACTTCTCCCAGTTCCAAATTTGAAAAAGCATACCCTACAACACTTTGCTTAGCTAGATCTATCTATGTTCCAAATTTCATTAAAATCGGAAAGTTGGTAAACAAAAAACTTTGTTTTCAAATGTAAAAAATGTATTTTTATTTATTTATTTTTATTTTATTTATTTAATTTAGATTTAATCCTTGCAGTCTAATAACAAAATATGTATAATATGAAAAGAAGTATATACAAGCTTATATTATAAAAATTTTACATAAAATTTTAAATACAACAAAAAAGGAAAAAAAGGAAAAATTTATAAAGTATTAAGAAAAATAATAATCTTGTGCTTTATAATATTAATATTTAATGAAAACTCGGACAAAAAATTATATTGGCGGCATAATCTCATAAATGGATCAGTTATAGCATAATTTGATCTACATATTTTGTTAAGAATTATGTAGTTTGTTCTTATAATTATTCAATATTGTACTTGTTGTTTCAATACTTGTTATGTTTCATATCGAAAATATTGTTAGCATTGAAATAAGTGAATATTGTATTTTGAGTTTTGTGAAAATAAAATTTTCATTCTTCTATTACTATCCATAAACGAACGTTGTTAAATCTTTTCTCTGCTAACATATTTAAACATATAAAGGTTTATAATGACATGAATATCGACAAAGGACATTACATTTAACAGATTCTAAAGTCTACAAGTATAAGAAGGCTGTTCCAAATAATTCCAACCCAGGTGACGCAAACAGAACAATAAAAACTGCTTCTGCACAGATTCAATGCGGGTGATATAAGTATTATAGTAAGGGTCCCACACGACTGATCCCTATTTCAAAATAGGTCTTACAAGTGAAACAAAGAGCTGTTTCGTGATGTAAGGATCAGAAAACTCCTTAGCCCACCGCTTTATAAATGCAGGAACACCTCTAGCTTTGTTCACAGTCAAATTAATATGATCAATAAAATTTTATTTACTGTCGAGTAAAATGCCGATCAACAAATGAATCCACCAACTCTATTTGGTGACCACCCAGTAAATAATTTACAGCAATTATATTACTACTAGAGAAACGCATGCATTTAAATTTTTTTAAATTTAGCCACAACATGTGTTTACACCACACAAAAAAGTTATTTAGATCATTTTAAGATATACGTGATCAACACAATCATTAAAAAAAAAAGAAATAGAAAACGTCATCAACATACATCAATATGTTGGCAAAGTTGATAACAATCAGCAATTAGTTTTTAAACATTTTCGGAATAGCACTCAATGAAGCAATGCCACTATAATCTGTTACATCGGATTTATTACCAGATTTAAAAATCTTAGGAAAACAGCCATACTTTACCGAAACGTTAAACAATTAAGTAAGAGGTGTAACGAATGATTCCACACATCAATATAAAATGAAGAAGAGTCACTTATTTTGCCCGTTTCTCCAGATTTCAAACCCTCCTGGGTCTAATTTTTAAAAATCTACGTTCTCATTAGCTAGAAATATTTTTTTATTTACTTATTTATTTATTTATATAATGATCATACCACAACTAGATCGATATCTTATAATTAAGGTGCTAATGAGAATAACAAATTATAAATCATATTGTTACGAAAATCGACTATAAGAACAACTGACGTTTGCTACATCGCTAAAATAAATAAACAGAAGTTACAAAATCAACTACGTGCCTGTCGATAACAATAACATAAAAAGAAATGTTTACAAATAAAAAAACGGCAACAACAAAAACATGAAGAAGAGAAAACAAGTAACAGACTAGAAATGGAATATACTTGAAATATCGAGAGATTCAAGAGCTATCGAAGTATTGTTTACTCAGCCATATAAAAAGCAAATCAATGCGGACAGCAGTAAGTTTATATTAAAACTCAGCGTGAAGAGGTTTCATCGGTGCAAACTCAGCGAGTAGAGTTTGTTGGTTTGAACTCAAGTGGTAAAGACCAGTTTAGTTGAAGCTAACTCAGTTAAGAGAGTGAAGTGTGGCTAACTCTGGTTGCAAAAGTTGTGATCGAACCTAAGTTGTAACAACGTTCGGGTTTGAAGATCTTTAGGTAGAAAGATCTGTCAAGTAATTGCAGTTGCTTATAAAGTTATAAACAGATTGAGTAACTAAGACTAGAAATCGTTATTACTTGTAAAAAGGTGACAAACAGTGAAACACAAAACTGTATTAATAATGAATTATTAATTTTAAAAACCAAACACAAGATTTGTTTTATTTTAACTGCAACCTACGAACTCATAAATAAACGTTTTGAAAAGGTAAAACGTAACAACATCTTAGGCTCAGCCTTATAATTAATTAAGAACAAATTTAAGAGTTGTTTGCTAACGCGATTTCTAAAATAATATGAATAAAATTAAAAGAAAATTTTAAATTAAAGAGTTACATATAAATAAAATTCATAACTTTATACGTTGGTTAGCCAACATATTTTAGAAGTTCATGCCTAAACCTGTTTAGGTTGCTAATAATTTAGATTCGATTGGGTAGTTGGTTCCAAAGAGAAATACTATAGATGAAAAATTGACGCTGTGAGAATATTTTCCGAAATTTCAGTTGAATTAATATTCTCCCACGTACGGACCTGCCTAATCTTAAAACCTCAAAAAGCACATACGATTATTCTTATATGAGAACATGGAAATGTGGTCCTATGTCATAGACATATCTGACAATAGTATTGTAAACAACCCTAAGTTTGTTAAAATCACTGCGAGAACAATTCATAATATTTCGCACCCATATAAGGGTACAGGTAAGAGATAAGCCTAAGTAGTAAACTACGTATTTTCAAAGCTGTTGAACGTTTAACGGCCAAAAGATTTGGAAGCATTACATATACCCGACCAGCTACTGAAAATATATGATTACACCATGTAAGCCTATTATTAAAAACAGCCCCCAAGTTTTTGCAGTGAGTAACTAATTCAATTATATTTTTCAAAGCGATATTATTATTATTAAAAAAATCCAGTTCGATTTGGAAGGATTGATGCACAGTCCATTATTCACAGCCCACTCGTTAATTCTAGCTAGAGGCCTATTCAAATAACCCGCACAAATATGTACGTTACATCATCTGCCATGAAACTTCTATAAATTGGCACACAACCGGCGTACATTTGTACACCGTGCCCAATACGTCAGGTAAATCGCTTATGTACAGGCAGAATAATATATGCCTTTCAATGCAACTGTCTGAAGCCATCCTGTAAGATAGTTCCGTTTCGTCCCTGATGAAAAATAAAAAACTTTTTCAAATTTGCTTACTGAAATTGCATGGTCAACTGTGTCAAAGGCTTTGCTGTGATCCAATAAAACTAGAAAAGACACATACCCTTGTCAAGACCGCCCCTGAAATTTTTTACTATAGCGCCGTGATACAGCTTCTCCCCTGACAAAGCTGGATGGATTGCCTGTCACATAAGAGATTTGATTGCCTGAGATAATCATTAATTTACCTACTCATAATACTCTTCATAGCATTAGATTAGGAAGAATAGCAATGGGTTAATAATCGTTATTCGGCTTCCATCCAGCAGGAAAAACGGATTAAGTAAGTATAGAATTAAATAAATAAGTAATAAGTGGCAATAGTCTCTGCAAAATTACTCCAAGAATGGTAGGAGTTACCTCGTCAACACCAACAGCCCTTGATTTGACAGTAGAGAAAGTCATCATAACCTCGCACACGCTCACACATCGAAAAATGAATGTGTTCTCAATTGGAGCCGAATACAGGTCGGCATATAAATTATGAGTGGGTTGATTGATACCAATATGTAAACATTTATCATTCAAGTCGTCAGCATTAATATCTATCTCACAAGAAGAACTGATCTTCTGAATCACTAATGCTTTAACCACTTCCCTTCCACATGATCTAAATACTTCACGAAGCATTGGATTTCTAAATCTTCTCCATCTGGCGTGAGCCGAGTTGTGATTCCTAATTAAGGTTTCTAACCTTACAGAAAATCAGGGTTCCTGGTCTGCTCTAACACGCTCTGAGGACAGAGGACATCTGATAATTTACATCTTCAAGAGCATAAATCCGTAGCAAATAAATATTATCTAATTCCCAATCTAACAGACTATAATCCAACCTACGGACATCTTGGTAAGTGTAGTAAGCAGCTTGTTTTTAATATACAAACAGTAAATCATGGTTAAAAAACCTGGCGCCAAAGGTTGATCATACAGAAGAAATCTCGAAATATCATTCACGAATACCAATTCAATTAAACTGCAAGATTGCCCGTAATGGTACCTGTGGTATCCTCTTCTTTGTGTTTTTTAAATTTCCCTTTTATGCTATATTCGTTTAATGTAAACACATACTGTTTGCTCATATCGCGAATAGGTAGTTTTGTTAGTGTGATCTATATTAAATTTTGTTGTTATATTTATGATAAGACTAAAATTGTAACGTGCCCATTACAAGTGTCACCACAACGCACAAATTATAGAGGTGACGATGATGAATATGTCGAGGTCGGGAAGATGAGTATGATAAGTTTGGTCACAAAGGGAATTATTAACAATTTAACCTTATTGATCTTTGTAATAATATTGTATATAAAAATAATTTATCATTTTTTACATTTGTATAAATTTTATTTAACAAAAACCACTAAAATATGAGCAAATTTTATTTCATTTTACTTATTTTGATATATAGTATATTAGAAAAACGTAAACACTACATCATCCGAAGGCTTTGAATCAAACTTTATTTTTTTTTCGATTTCAACACTCTGTGCGATGGTTATAATGGTAATTATTAAAGATGCTGAAACATATTTACGAAACTCGACTCGCTCCAAACGCACTTGTCCGTGGTATTCAAAATTATAGTGGTCATACTCGACCGGAACGATGAAGTCTAAAATACAGCAAATTTAGTGTAACAATTTATCTAGCACTGGTTAGATATGCATCTATATATATTGTTACGTTTTTACCTTTTAAAAATATTTATTTATGAGTTTATGGATTGTAGTTAAAAATAAAACTTGTGTCTAGTTTTTAATTAAAATCCCTTATTTCCACGAGCAATAACAATTTTCTATTCTTAATTACAACTTTGTAAACAACAACAATTACTCGACAGATCTTTCTATCTAAAGATCTTCCAACTCGACCGCAGCTACAACTTAGATTCGATCACAACCTCTTCAACCAGAGATTAACCACACTAAACTCTCTTTTCACTGAGTTCAAAAATAACTCGTTCGTCGAGTTTACACTAAATAAACTGATTGTTGTTCGCATGGATTGTTCTTTATATGGCTGAATAAACAATACTTCAAAAGCTCTCGAACCTCTCGATATATCAGGTAGTTTCCATTTCCTTCCTTTATTTTCTTTTTAGTTCTCATGAAGCCATACGAATGTAAACATCCACTTCCACTCCTGTTGCTTTGTAGTTGTTTGTTATTGTCTGTTACTCGTTTCCTCTTCTGCATTTTTTCGTTGTTGCCGTATATTTTTATTTCTAAACATTTCAATTTGTATTACTGTTGACGACTTAATTATCTGTACACAGGCACGTAGTTTTTGTCTTTTGTTTCTTTATTTTTAGCAAGGTAATAAGCGACAGGGTTGCCAACCCCATATTTGTACAACTATATATACTCGTATGTATATGTAAATATATTGTCACGAAAATGAGTTCGCCTAAAAATATACTGCTAACATTTGTTACATAAAAGCCATAAACACTCTTCTTTTTTGTTTTTATTTATTTTTTTACGTTTATTTAAACAAATTAATATACTTAAACTACAAATAAACAAATAGTAAGATAATTATATCTTATATATAGTCCCATGAACGGGCTCTCAAGTATATCTTATATTATAGATATTCGCTTTTATCATTTTGGGTAGTAATCAATAACATTAATAATCAATAACATTAAAAGTAATCAATAACATTAAATATGTATATTTCTATAGTTTAATGTAAAGAAAAATATAAAAAAATTTACTTATGTAATGCAAAAGGGGTAATAAGTCAAGAGATAAAAGTAAAAAAAGAAGAAAAAGTATTTGGCAAGCCACCAATATTTTTTAACTTTTAGGTCTAGGATAATGTTTTTATCCCCTGAGAAAATACAATTGTTAAATCTAAGGTTGTCAATTGTGAACTGATTGCTATGTATGCTCTAATATTGGCTCTTCAATATATGTGGTAGAATATACGAATTTCCCTTTTGTTTTGCATGAAACCTTTACTATCGAGGTATAAGAAAGCCTCGGGTGGGACATAGCCAGTTTGTAAGCATTTTCGAATATATTCATGATTCACATAATAGGGTGCTAAAATTATGTTAAGACTTTTTGTAATGTGGTTTCTTATTACATGAATAAAAAAATTGTCTACTATTCTACTATATAATTCTACTTTTCTACTTTATATAATTTTCTGTTGGAGGGGTATTTTATATAATTACTGCTTGAAGACCTATAGAGGGGTAAACAACTTTCTTTCAAAAACTCTTACGTTTTCCATATATGATGGCGAGATATTAAACCTTATGTGACATCCATATGTTAGAATAGGATGTAATAAGGACTGATACATTACTATTATTACGTCTGGTTGTATGAGTTTAAATTGCTTTTTATATATAAGAAAAAGCATTTTTTGCTTTATTTAGTTGAAAGTTAACATGGTTATTGAAATGTGAGAATTTATATAGATGAATTCCTTAATATTTAACAAAATTTTTATTTGGGATATTATAATTATTATTGGCTTTAATACCAAAAGACTTCCAATTCTTTCTAATATTATTATTACATTTTCATACTGGAGGACAAAAGAGTATGTTTTCACATATATTATTATTAATTTTCATTTGCCAATGATATAAGTATCACAAAATGGATGGGATATTTGTAATTTATTAATTTAAATATTAAACCGGGGATCCATATACTATCTAAAGCTTTCTCAAATTCAATTAGACAAGTACCCGTACAAAACGATTTGTTTAAGTTCCACTGTATATTGGAAGGAACTAAATGCACTGCATGTATCGTAGAGTGTTTGGGTTTAAAACCAAATTGTTTATTGTTTATTAGATTGTTTACCTTGCAAAATTCTATTAAATTGTTATTAATACATGTTTCAAATACCTTACTAATATTAGGGAGCAAGCTAATTGCTCTCAGATTTTTTGGGTTACTAATGTCCTTATATATTTTCTATGCTAGAGGAAAATAAGAGTTGTTAATCATATTGTTGAAAATACTGACATATTCCGTCACCAATTCCTCTGGTATATTACTTAGAATAATATTCGGAATTTTATCAATTCCTGAGAATAACTTTTCCCTTAAACGGTTGAAAGTGAAAATGAGTAAATCTTTATCCGTAAAAAATGTTTCATTTAAATTATTGGCTTTTTTGGAAGCATTATATGTGGTAATGGTTGATCTATTGTATTCATACTTAATTTTATTTTCTAAAAATCTTGAGAAATAAATATCAACTTCAACATGTATGTGATATTCATAATTAATTTCTTTAAAGAGTGAATTGATTCTAGAAAGGAGCCAATTATATTTTATTTTTGCTCATTATCCTTTATTGTAAGTGTGCCGCTATGGTATGGTAGATAAGATACCCGCCTACCAACTAGAAGGTCGTCGGTTCTATACCAGACCAGACCATCTTAAAAAAGAAAAAAGTTTTTTGACAGCGGTGTCACCTCATAACATTAGCTAGTAACTGGTTATGAGTATTACTACTATTGAAAACTTCTCTAAATGCATTTGCCGTTCGGAGCCGGCGTTAACCTGTAGGTCCCTTTCAATGAATTTAAAAATAGAATGGGGTGCAGCTCATTGACTGAGAGAAGTCCCCATGTTTTTCATGGAATGTTAGGGGAATTAATATATATATAATATATATATATATATATATATATATATATATATATATATATATATATATATATATATATATATATATATATATATATATATATATATATATATATATATATATTCCATGAAAAACATGGGGACTTCTATATATATATATATATATATATATATATATATAAAGTTATTACTATCAGTTTATCTTTCTAAATCGTCAGGATTTATTCCTACATTTCTCAGTAACACTTCATTTTCCGGTTGAATTTTAGTAATATTAAGATTAAAAGATTGGTTTTATTTAAACTGTTTTTTTACCTCGCTAAACATTTCTGATGGCTTATTTAGAATAATATGTTTAAGTTTTCTCTGAAAACAGTTATTCATTTCAATAGTAAAATTGTCATTTAGAAGTTTTCTAATTAATTTTAATTTAGTTTTGAGTAAGTTAATTTCTGCGTTTGACATAATGCATTCTAATCTAATAAGTTTTTTGATGATAGTTACGATTTTGCTCTTCTCAGATTGTAGTTTTTTAATAACTGGATTTGTAAATTTCTCCTCAGTATTATAATTAGATTTTGGTACAGATTTTTTTTATGGAGTCAATTATAAGATTAATCAATTTAAGTAAATATTTATAAATGTATTTCCGAATTATTTAGGTTTCTATCGCTAGGAATTAGTTCAATATTGTATTACTTGTTATCTATGTTATTTCTGAATTTTCTACAGTTAGTCTTCTTATAGTTATACTCTAAAAGAGGTACTTCTTTAAAGAATGTTAGTGGATGGTCATTTTCTACATGTAAAATATTAATTTGTAGAGCATTAGGATCACAATCATAATCAAAAGTTTTAAGACAATTCAATGCAATCTTTTCCCTTTGAATATATAAGCGAGAGTCCGCAATACATAGATCTAAATATGAATCGCAGCGAAGATACGAAGGCGAAACCGAAGCAGACATAGTACATCTAAATATTATTTCATTATCTGAGAGCATTTTTAAGTTTATTACCTCTTATATTATTTGAAATGTTACCCCATTCAACATGCTTACAATTCAAATCTCCTGCTACAATATAAAAGTGGTTTTGGCACCGTCAATTTAATGATTGAAAAAGCTGAAATAATTCTGATTTGAATAAAATGCAACTATTTTCTGATGGATAATATACTATTACTACGATTAGTATTTGGTTAGCTAAGAGAGGAATTATTACTACGCAAGCTTCTAAAGTTTAAAAACAGTTAAGGTTTTCAGTATGATTTATAAATTTTATACCATCTTTTACTAAAATGGCAGTAGCACCGCCTGCTTTTGCATTTTTTCTATCATTCCGAATCATAGAGTAGTTCTTAAAATTTACTTTACGTCTCTTGTCTAACTTTGTGTCGTTTAGTAATAAAATATCAGAATTGTGTTTACTTAAAAAGTTACTTAAATCGTATCTTCTACTTAATCTAATGCTGGAATTAATTATAATATAATAAATAAAGAGTTCTAATGATTCTGAAAGCTTTATACCCGAAAAAAAAGAGGATTAAGAAATACCGAGGAATATTGGGATAAAAGCCGCTAAAGTAAAGGGGTTGCCTCATGGAAATCACAAAGGAAAACAGCTACCAGGACGGCGAACGAGACAGGTTTGAAGGTAAAAATGACAACGATTGTTCTTTGTCCAATTCTGTTATATGTAATTTTAGTAATGTGAGTTAAAGGCACGATCGATTTTATTGTTGCAGATGTAGCAAACAATTAAATTTTTTAGTCGTCAATAGGAAAATAAGACGTGCAGATCGTGTGTTCACCCATGAACAATATTTTGATCTAATAGTACAGTCCAGTAATGCCAATAAATTAAGTGTTGTAAACGTAAATACTAAGGATATTGTTACGCTTTTACCTTTTCAAAAACGTGTATGTATGAGTTCGTAGATTGTAGTTGAAATAAAATAAATCTTGTATCTACTTTTTAATTAAAAATCCTTTATTCAACACAGTTTTGTGCACCACTGCTTGCAACCTTTTTACAGGCAGTAACAATTTTCTATTCTTAATTACTCCGTCTGTTTACAATCTTGTAAGCAACAACAATTACTCGACAGATCTTTCTACTTAAAGATCTTCCAACCCGATCATAATTACAACTTAGGTTCGATCACAACCTTTTCAACCAGAGGTTATCCACACTTAACTCTCTTTACTCCAACTAAACTGGTTTTTTACTTCACGATTCACTTCACGAGTTTAATTCTTATAAACTCTCTTCACACAAACTGTACTTGATGAGCTTACAGCAAATAAAACTAATTCTTGTTCGCACCGATGTGCTTTTTATATGGCTGAGTAAACAACACATCGAAAACTCTCGAACTTCTCGATTTTCAAGTAGATTCCATTTCTTTCTTTTAATTTCTTTTTAGTTCTTTTGTAGCCATGCGTATGTAAACATCTACCTCTTTCAGCTCTTAGTATTTTTTGTTGCTTGTTTATTGTCTGTTACTTGTTTGTTGTTGTAGATTTGGTTATTTGCAAACAGCACGTAAAGTTGTTCTTGCAGCTTTTGTTTATTTATTTTAGCGATGTAATAAACGCAGAGGTTCCCAATCTTATTTTCGTAACAATATAATAGACTTTAAGAAATGGGCTCAACTTAATTTTAAGGCTAAACCTTTATCAAAAATTATGGAAAATATATATCTAAAAACCACAAAGTTAGTTTTCAAGTATCGACTTATTATGAGATAGATAATAACTTATCTAAGGAAATCTTTGTGCTTACTAGAGTAAAAGGTACTTGCAGTAACTTACCAACACAAGCTGATCGAGCTTATAGAGACAAGGTACCTATTAATTGTCTGAAAATTACAAACATTGTAAAACTCAAGCAACACATAGCGGCAAAATTTACAGAATTTTGTTTTATTTTTTGATAAAAGTATATTATTTATTTTTAGTAGAAGTATTGGCTTTAATTTTTTGATACCTAAAATAAAGCTTTCTGCAAATGAATATGGTTTTTTTTCGTTAAGTATTGTATACTCATAATCATAAATTTCGAATAGGGCACATCCCATTAATTTTAAATAAAAAACATATATAATAAAGTCAATATCCAAATATTTCGGTTACAAATTAGCCCCAAAATATAATCCATATACAATTTTTTGCACTATTATATTTCATTAAAAAATAATAAGTTTTTTTCATTTCCTGAAAACTTTAAATATTCGGACATGTGCCCTTTTCGAAATCATTCATTCATTTAGAGGTACAACTTTTGAATTATTGTTTTTTTTTTTTTTTTGTATATTCTGTTATTTTCTACGTCATCTTTATGAGAGACATTTATTTTATTTTTCCATTTATGCAAAATTTAAAGAAGTACTGACGTTTTTTTTAGTATGTACTTCAATACATTATGTCTAAATACACCAAATTCGCTTTTACAACACTTTATATTTGCTCCTTACACAGACTTTACTTCATGACAGCCAATTCAAAACTAACTAATTCACCAGCCGCAATTCGCCGCTTTTATAGTATTTCATCTTAGTTTAGAATGTTCTAGTACGGACACGAATCTTCGATTTTTCGCCGTTAATTCAGATGTTCTAAAATAACACAAAATGTAACCGATCTATGCGTTTGGCAGCACTTTTAGTTAGAGCAGGTAATTTAAGAAGTTTTTAAGCCTTGACACAAGCCAATGCATTTTTTAGCTAAAAGCTCATAATAAGCTCTGACGTGGTGAATTTTGTCTTTAGCATTTTCATTTTCGTAACACTGCCTCCCGCTTAAGCCCGTTCGTCCCGAATAGGCACAGTATCCCTCTTCCCATAGCTCGCAAGTCGTTCTAAATACACCACCTCAATTTTTGATCGCAGGCTATTGTTCTTCTGTATTCGGTATACCACATCGTTCAGCCTTTTGATTACCTTATAAGGTCCATCGCAGCTAGATGGCAGCTTGGGAGACACTCCTTTCTTCCGTTGTGGGTTATAGAGTAGTACCAGTTGTCCCACATGGAAACTATTAATGCTTGCTGCTCGATCATACCTGGCTTTCAATCTATCACGGTCCATTGCTTTGTTCTGATTGCATTTTTATTCTGATTGCATTTACATTCAGTGCAGTTCGCTATGAGACTGATTTAAAATTTCATTCATTTTTGAGGAAGGAACAACTATTAGATTGGTTGTATTGCCGTTTTCACTTTCCCAGCTTCGTTATAAACACCCGTCTATCAGCTTTAAACTATCCCATTAAGCCCAATAAGCCTTTATTAGAGGACTATCCGCCGATATCTCTTTACTATTAGGTCGTCTGTCTTTTTCCTTAGCCTCTATTATCCTCGCCAGTACAGGGTCTTTCCTCTGAGCCGTTGACCAGTCCTCGTTAACCTCCAGAAGTAATTGTCTGATATTGATAATGGTCCCTTTGGCCTTCTCACCTGTTTTATCAGCGGCTATCTCACTTTCGTTTTTACTCTTTCTACTCCTGTAATAAGCTTCACTGTTACGTGGCAATATTTTCATATCACAGTCTCTATGATGACCATCGCCATTATGGCCACCCTTATTTACATTACTGCGTTCATTTATTCGTACTCTGTCATGTACACCTAAGCCCATTTTATATGACTGTCCTCTATTAGTAAGACGTTTGTTACTAAATTGTTCTTTTCCCCTGGATAGGTTAGCTGCACCAACCTCTCGACTTCTATTGCAAAGGCTTGAAGCGACTCATTAGCCTTCTGTGTTCGGTACCTTAACTCCATGCTGTACAAATCGCGTTTTTGCTAGTCGCCAAATTTAGGCTGTAGCGCCACCATTAAGTCATTGGTGTTGTTTCTGCAGCTGGCTGGCATGGTTTCTGCTGCAGCATCTTTTAGCCCCAAAATTAATTCTATAGCCTTCTCTTGATCGTCCCATCTATTTCTGTTGGCAACTGTCTCGAATTGGAGTTTAAATACGGATGGGGATGAGCTACCATCAAAGCAAGGTGTTTTTCTTCTGCTAGAAACCTCTGGTATAATACGCACTTGTTCGGGTTGCTGGCACTGTAGACTATTGATTTTCTCTTCCATTACACGCAATTTTTCGTCAACAGTTTTCTCAAAATTTTCCATTCTTGTCTCATCACTATCTACCCTTTTGCTTACCGTCGTATATATTTCACGTACTTGCTCAATTGTTTCTCCAAATTTGTGCTCAAGTTGTTTAGTAATTTCGCGTACCTCAGCCAAGAGTTTTTGACTATCGGCTCTAGAAGTTTTGCGTACTTCAGCCAAATGTTTATGACCATTTCCTGCAGTCGCCAGCAGTTTTTCATTAGCAGCTTTAGAAATTTCTTGTGCATTCGCTACAGCATTAATTCCATGAGCTTTTCGTTATCAACTTTAGAAGATTCTTTTATCTGCGCCAACAGCTTTTCATTATCAGCTTTAGAAGTTTCTCGTACTTCAGCCAAAAATATTTTGGTTTGTAGTTGCATTTTTTCCATGATAGCGGCAAGCATTGCATTGGTATCTGTATTACTTTTAACTGAAAGGGCACTCACCTCAGGCTCTTCCTCATCATCAAATACGTGAGTATCAACGTTAATTCCCCGCCGTTGAAACTCCTCATACAATCGCGTTTGCAATTCGGTCTTGGTCCCAGTTGACGGCAACTTCAATTTTGCCAACTCACGCCTAAGGCGATCCAAATTAAGTTCTCTGAACTTCATTCATTCTGCTTTTTTTTATTTTATTTTATGGACCACAATCCCACTTCTGACACCAATTGTTACGTTTTTACCTTTTTAAAAACGTGCATTTATGAGTTCGTAGAATGTAGTGAAAACAAAATAAATTTTGTGTTTGGTTTTAGTTAAAAATCCTTTATTCAACACAGTTATGTGCACCACTGCTTGTAATCTTTTTACAGGCAATAACAATTTTTATTCTTAATTACTCAGTCTGTTTACAACTTTATAAACAACAACAATTACTCGACAGATCTTTCTTCCTAAAGATCTTCCAACCCGATCGTAGTTATAACTTAGGTTCGATCACAACCTTTCCAACTAGAGGTTATCCACACTTAACTCTCTTTACTGAGTTGGCTCTAACCAAACTGGTTTCCACTTCACTTCTAGCTTCCTTATAAACTCTCTTCACACCAATAGCACATTTGCTGAGTTAACTTTGCTTAAACTGTTTGCTGTTCGCACCGATGTGCCTTTTATATAGCTGAGTAAACAATATATCGAAAGCTCTTGAACCACTCGATATTTCAGGTAGATTCCATTTCTTTCTTTTAATTTCTTTTTAAATCTTTTGTAGGTATGCGTATGTAAACATCTACCTCTTTCAGCTCTTAGTATTTGTTGTTGCTTGTTTATTGTTCGTTACTTGTTTTCTTTGCTGCTTAATTATTGTTGTTGCCGTGTTATTTTTATTTACTTTATCTCTGCTAATGTTTGTTGTTCTAGATTTGGTTATTTGTAAACAGCACGTATAGTTGTTCTTGCAGCTTTTGTTTATTTATTTTAGCGAAGTTATAAACGCGGAGGTTCCTAATCTTATTTTCGTAACACTATTATCCTCCAAAATATTTGCATTAAAATCACCAGTTAACACAACATGATTACATCCAACAGTGTAAGTACTCAGAATCTCCAGCATATGATCCATAGTGATGGTCTTATTAGGTCTATAAATAGTGCCAACTAAGAGTTTATTACCGTTGTTAAAAAGTTCCACTAAGATGTACTCAATACTATCACCAATATTATTTCTCAAAATCTCCCAGCATACAATGTTAGCTTTAACGTACATAGCAACACCACTACCATTAGTTGTCCTATCAGAACTAAAGAGTCGATATCCATTCAAATAATACATATAGTTCCCGACATCCGTAAAGAACCAAGTTTCTGAGATGCATATTACACCAACCTTCCAATTTTCAAAAAGGAAACGAAGTTCGTCAATTTTATTGTTTAAACTTTGAGCGTTTATGTGACATATCTGAAGCCCAAAATCATTTTCAGAAAGAATACCAATCATGGTCCTCAGACTTTCCCTAGAGCAAACCCTCGTATCATTAAAATTCATCACCATTGAATAAAAAAATTTTCCTAACAATGCAAGCATAAACCGAGCCCTCGAAAAGCACAATACGTGATATGATTACAATACAAAAAGAAATATAAACAAATATTTTGAAAATAATATATAATTTTAATAGAAAAAAAATTTAAAATATAGAAATTGTCTGCATTAGATTATTGTTAAATATTAGATACATTATTGTCAGGTCGAAAAAACCGGTCAAGTGCATCAGATTCTTCAATCAAATATGGTTCCTCACTCTCCAAAGAGTTTATGAATACCAATCCTCGGTGAGTAAATGCTGAAGAGACTAACTTATTCATTTTTAAACGATGTGCCCGGAGAAATATTTTGTGATTATCAGGGGTAAGGTTTTATTTTATAAAGAATCAATTAGATTTAAATGAAAAGGCTTTCTTTTTTCTTTAATATGTCTTTTTATTGATCTTAGAACATAATTTCTGTCGTATGGTCTTGAAAATTTTATTATAATAGGGGCACGTTGTACCCTATTAATGTTCATATTTTTATTTACATTGTCGTTTTGCTTTTTCATTTTTATCCGATAAATGTCCTTTACAGTTGGGGGATCAATTTGAGTTGCCACACAGATTTTTCTGTATATTTCTAAAAGATCCTCGTTATCACGTTGACACGCAATTCATCTGATACTCTAGAATTCACTTTGTTTCTAACATACTTCTTCAGAGCCTCAATATCTTTTTCAAGTTCATTATTCTTTTCAGCTTGTGCTATTAATTTTTCCGAAGCTGTATTTTTTTATATTGTATATCTATTTCAAGAACAGATACTCTTTCAGATAGATTGTTCAACTTACTCATTGCAACGGTTAATCTCTTGTCAATCTCAGTTAAGAGGCGTTCTTCATAATCACCAAACATTGTTTACACTTGATCACTTAATTTTTCAAACCGTTTATCCATCACTTGTATTAACTTCAATGGAGAGTTTGTATTAAGAAGAAAAAGATTTTCACGCTCTGTACCACGATGCATTTTGGGTGTGTTACCAATAAGATAAAATTGGTTGATTCCTCTTAATCGTTTTTGCGCGGGAGAGTTTGCTTTATGCATAACATTTAAAAAAAAAATAGTTCTTGTTCACTTAGATCTTTACGTTTGTTTATTTTTTTGTTTCGGTTTCCTAGTTTATATATATGCATTTAGTTAAAATTTTAAATTTTTTGTTTTGTTTTTATCGGTTTTTGTTTTGTTCACCGTTTTGTATATTATTGTTTTTGTTCTTTGAATATGTTTCCTTTTTGTTTAATATTAAAAAAACGTTTTTGTTCTTTGAATATAAAAAACACTTTTTTTTTAATTTGTATATAAATATAACAATCAGTAATAATATTATCACAGCGGAGCTCGAAAAAACACACCTGTTCAACAAGACTGTCACAATATGTAAGAAATAAGCTCACAAATAACATAAAAGCAACGTGTTATTCAGATTAAAAAGATTTTTTTTTAGTAAAAACCTTTAAACGATACATGTGTGAATTTGACAGCAATCTGACAATTGATTCATGAGTTATAGCATTTTGTGAGAAGCAACTTTTGTTATTGAAAAAAAAAAATAAAATAAATAAAAATGGAAAAAGTGAATTTCGAGTTTTGATAAAGCATTGCTTTTTGATTAAAAAAAATACAGTAGAAGCCAAACAATGACTTGATAAACATTATCCGAACTCTGCTCCATCGAGACAAATTGTAGGGAAGTGGTTTGCTAAATTTACGTACCAGCACAAATGATGCAGAGCGCAGTGGACGCGAGGCTATTATTCCAGAAAACATTAAAAAGATCCACAACTTGGTTACAAACAATTGCAAATTGAAGAAGCACAAGCTAGCTGACATTCTAAACATATCAAATGGTAGTGTTTTTACCATTTTATGTGAACATTTGGGTATGCGAAAGCTCTGTTCAAAGTGGGGGAGGCGTGAGCTCATAAATCGTGCAACAAATTCATAAAAACGATTGCAAAGTTGAGCGAATTGGACTTCGAATTGCTTACCCACCCACCGTATTCTCCAGATTTAACTACCATCGACATTTTCCTGTTTTCAGATTGCGGAAGAATGCTTGCCGGAAAGATATTTAAGTCCAATGGTGAAGTAATTGCTGAAACTGAGGCCTATTTTGATGAGAAAGAGAAATCGTACTATAAAATTGGTATCGAAAAGTAGGAAAATCGCTATACTCGTTGTATCGCTCTCTAAGGCAACTATGTTGAATAATAAAATCGAGTTTTGTCAAAATTTTGTTTTTTTATTGCTTTTCCTACGGACTTATTAAGTGACCTGACCTTGGTCAGATGATGTCAAACTTAATACCTGTTGCATGGACCGGCATTGTAGCTTATCTCCTACCTGCGTGTCGAACATCACATTCGTTTCTTAAAACACGTGTACCTGACTTCACATCGGCATTATCCTTGCGCTTTCACATAAAGGATGTACACACAACTTCTTTAAACAGATCTCATCATTTGGGATAATATTTCAAAGGTATCCAAACTTGTCGATCGCCTTTTTGAAGGACATTATGAATAATAACTTCACTTATGAAAAATAAAAAATATTTTTGCTTCGTGAAGATTTCGCCAGGTATTGCCCGTTTTCAGAAACGCCAACAGAACTACCATTGCTAAAAATAAGGTAAAAAAAATCGTTTTTATGGTCTAACGTTCAAACGCATAAATCAAAATATGAGATCAAATAATCCTCCTTTTACAGAATGATTGCTAAAACTGATTTAGAAGCTCCAAAGCCTTACAGTAACGAAGCACTTAAAGCCCCGAAGCATCGTTATTGTAGTTATGACACAACGACAGTAACGAATTAATAATAACTTTCAACAAAATGTTTCTCGTTTTTATTCAACGTCATTTTTGTGACCAAAAAACGATGATTGTACAATAACTAATGAAGTTATTTATTTTTACTTGTAGAGGAAGATATTTATTTTATATCTGAATGTGTTCGACGGGAGAAAACAGATAATGCTCAGTTGTCTCTAACAGAATTTTTAAATTCATTAAATCCATCCGGCTTACCACATAAGAAATTGATTTTAAAGAATAATTCAATTATAATGTTAATTCGAAATCTTAATGCTAAACAGGATTAATAAATGGTACAAGGTTAATCGTAACGCATTTCGGTAAGACATCTTCATCGCAAAAACTATTCATTCCTATAAAACTGTCACATATCCCGAATTAACCTTACGTTTGATCCAATTGTGCTTTTTCGAATGATTGCTATAAATGTTGCTTCCGCTATGAATTTCAACATAGTACAAGGTCAGACGCTTCAAAAGGCAGGATTGTGTTTAACAGAACTTGTTTTGTCTCATGAGCAGTTAAAGGTGGCTTTTTAACGAATGACGTGGCCCCCCAGATCGTCTGATTTTAACACCATTAAATTTCTTCCTATGGGGTTTTTTGAAGTCATAGGTCTATGTCAACATGCCCTTAACTAACCAATTTTAAATATAATGCTGCATCAATGAAATTTAGCTACAAATTTGGAGAAAGGTCATCAAAAATGTTGACAGAAGAGTGTGTGTGTTCCAGCAGAGGCGTGGAAGTCATTTGTCAGATGTGTTATTCCATAAATAACCCTATCCTATGTACTTTATGATTCAATGAAGAAATAACAATATGAAGACTAAAGACGGTATTTTCTATTTAATTCAAATCTTGCGTCAATTTTGGAACTCACTTTGAAGTCACAATTTTGTCTCATTTAATATTTACTTTGTTATGTTACAAGATAGCCACTAGTAATGTAAAACTTTCGCGCAGGCTATCTTGTATATATAAATAAGTTATCCTATCATTTAATAACTCAAGAACCACTCAACCGATTTACAAACCAATACATGCATTGCAAAGGTGTACTTTCATTGATGGTTTTTTAAGCGGTGACGAAAACGATAACAGTAAGAGTCTCTACATATAGTTCAAATAGCTTCGTAGTCAATACAAATCATCAGTTAAAAATGGGTGGAATCGGATAAGTGGGCATGGTGGCTCTCATACTAATTAAATATTGATTCTTGTATACCTTTAGGAAAGTCAAAATCAAAGTTTCTGAATTTAGTTCAAATGATTTGGTAGTCAATACAATCCATCTGTTAAAAATTGTACAAAGCACACCTGTAGCGTGATTCAGTAACTTTTTGTTACGATAATCGCATTGTTTTTAACAGTAAACGACAGAATTCTCGATTTTGCTATTCAGTATCTTTTATTTACGATATTCGCTATAAGTAATGTCTGCTGTTGTCGTAAGCTAACGAGAAAAATTTTGATGTTGTGTATTTAACCAAAAAATCATAAAAGTGATCGTCAAGTTGATTTTATTGTTCGTCTGTGGTGGACTTCTTTTGGAAGCAGTGGTAGTAAAAGAAAATCGTAGACATAAATAAAGTTAATACATAAACATATTACTCAACTTATCTTGCCTCAAAATTAATTTGTTTTTTCAATTATTCTCTATGCCTTTCACTTTTTTGACAGAGTTGCCAATCGAAAAATAGTGTTGTCGATTATCGCAAAATTGTACGTAGTGAATTGCATAATCGTTACTGCAAACAACAAAAATTTTAGACTTTTTTTTGCGAAATTCGTACCGTTAAAAGTTACTGAATCGCGCTACTAGTAAAACATATTTATCTTATACATACATATGTAACATATATAAAGTGAATCTGTGTTTGTATGTAACAATTATCTTGAAATTTTTACAGTGTCTTACTTCAAGGAACTACAGGATATCTTAAATGGTTTGACTTGGACCAGAAAAGAATAAAATGGAGAAAAAGAGTAAGAAATTATAACTAAGATAGTTCAGATAATAATTAAGCGAAGCACGCCAGAGTTTAACTAGTGTAATATGTACATAATATATGAACGTATTAATTAGATTTAAGATTTAAAAATTATTGTTAATTCATAAAAAATGATGGCGCAATAAATATTAAAAGAAGAAAAACTAATGTGTAATTATATTTTAACAAGAATTTTGATGGCTCTATATTTTGTGTACTTCTCAAGCAAACATATTATTGGCTCAATGTTTTTCTTATATCGGGTGATTTTTTTTAGCAACTTTCTGTTTTGCAACACTGTTGTTGGTAGCTCAGCTGTTTTCATATAACCTGTTACTGTCAAACATGTTCAGTTTGCTTTATAATTTAATCATGAATCAACTTACAAACGAACAACGCTTACAGATTACTGAATTTTATTATCAAAATTTTTGCTCGGTTAAGAAAGTGCATCGTGCACTTCTTTCTTATTATAATCTTGTGACTAAATTTCGTACCAAATTTACTTTACTGGACATTTAGCCACCAACACGCATACGTTAAGTGCGGACAGAGGAAAATATCGCAGCTCTATCCACCAGTGTTGTTGATGACCGTGAGTTACCGATTTGGCGCCATTCGCAGCAGTGGGACCGTTGTTACTCCATTACGTGGAAAATTTTGTACATGGATTTGGGTCTAAAACCTTCTAAAATACAGCTCGTGCCAGAATTGAAGCCACACGACCAACCACAACGGCTACCTTTTGATGAATGGGCGCTGGCAAAGTTGGATGAAGATCCACTTTTTTATCGGAAAATTTTGTTCAGCGTCGAAGACCATTTTGGGTTAAATGGATACGTGAGCAAGCAAAATTGCTATAAAAAAAACTGCCAATGCATCCCGAAATATGCACGATTCGGTGTGGATTATGGGCCGGGTGCATCATTGGACCGTACTTTTTCAAAGATGACGAAAGCGGGAAAGTTACTGTGAATGGCGAGCGCTACCGTGCTATGATTACAATTTTTCCCCAAAATGGAAGGGCTGAACTTGGCAGACATGTGGTTTCAACAAGACGGCGCCACACGCCACACAGCACGTGCAACAATAGCCCAATTGAGAGGCGAGTTCGGTGAGCAGTTTATTTCACGTTTGGGCCGGTCAATTGGCCGCCTAGATCGTGTGATTTAACGCCTGTAGACTATGATTTATGGGCTACGTTAAGGCTCATGTCTCTAGGGACAAGCCAGCAACGGTTGACGCACTTGAAGCCAATATTAAAAAATTTATTCGTGAGATAGCGGCCGATATGTTGAAGAGAGAATGCTAAAATTAGACCCAGCGTATGAACCATTTGAGGCGTAGCCGCGGTCAACATTACCGTGAAATCATCTTTAAACGTTGAATTATATAGATCGTTCTATCGACTCAAAGATTTCACAAACTTTTCTAAATTTCATGTGTTTTTTTTAAGCTCTTAAAAAATAAAAAAGCTCTTATAAAATAACCCGATAGAACTATACTATTTATAAATTTATTAAAGAAAGGGCCTGTTTAGTAAAACAGATTTGTATATATATAAAATAGTGTGTAGAAACATTTTAAAACTTTAATTATGTGGAAAAAAATAGGGGAAAAATGTTTTTGTTTGAGAAATACACACAGATTCATTACGGCTAGCCAAATTAAATAAATATCATTCAAATAGGCTGTTCCTCTTCTTTCAGATCCACTGAGTAGCTTAAAATCGGTTAACATCTAACTAATTTATTAGGTTATGTATATATGAAGGTGTGAAAAACCGGTCCATTTTACACGTAGCTCTAGATTTTGGATAAGACTGGGAAATTTGAAAAGTAGATTCTTTTTGTGTTTGATAGCAGCTATCCTTAAAATTCTATCACTTTCAAGTATTTATTATATAAAACATTTTTCTTCTAACTTTTGTGGAATTGATATTTCTGATGTGAAGACCTTAAAGATTTGATTTCAATCCTAAAATTTAAAAAGATGTTTTAATAATATTAGACAACTCATTGATATAATTTTTAATCTATTTCTAGTATTACTACTACACTGTATTCGAGAATAAGATTAGTTTTTGCTTGCTTTAGTTGCAAACTATAATGGTGAAAACATCAACATCAACTGTTGCATCAACCACATCAAATACAAATAGCAGCAATATGTTACTTTACAATGCTAACAACAATAATAATGGTACTTCACCAGCTAACGCCCAAGGTGGGGAAAGCAAAAGTATCAGCGTCGGTGGTATAATGTCATGTAACACTTCTACTACGTTGGATCAATATCGTTTGCAATTGTATAATTATGCTTTGAGCATGGAACGTTTACGGGGGGGTACACCTTATACAGCAGCAGCAGCAGTGGCTGCTGCGGCTGCATATGCATCCACCACAACTGTTTCGACTACAACAATAAATTGCCCACCAGTAGTTCATGGCACTAACTATACGGGCTCAGGACAAGGAACAACTGCACCACCTCCTGCGTCATATTTAGCTGGTAATTTTATTGCTGCAACCACACATGTGGGAAGATCCCAAACAGATTTAAGTCAATGTTCTTCGAATAATCCTTTAGCTTTGGCCTCTATGTCTCTTTTTCCCCAGCGTATCTTTCAGCCGGAGGAGCCTAAGCCCCAACATAGTTATATAGGTCTAATAGCTATGGCCATACTCAGCAGTGCCGAAAGAAAATTAGTATTGTCTGATATTTATCAATATATTTTGGATAATTATCCCTATTTCCGTACACGCGGTCCAGGTTGGCGTAATTCTATACGACACAATTTATCGCTTAACGACTGTTTTATAAAATCCGGTCGTAGTGCCAATGGCAAAGGTCATTATTGGGCTATACATCCTGCCAATATAGAGGATTTTCGTAAAGGAGATTTTCGCCGACGCAAAGCTCAACGTAAGGTACGTAAGCACATGGGTCTAGCCATAGACGATAATGCCACAGATTCATCAAGTCCACCACCAGCCATGGATTTGACCTCACCTTCTTCACCAGCTTCGTTTCAAAACATAATAATGGGCAGTAGTACTATAACACCATTGGCAACAGCAGCCCAACATTTAGCAGCTCAATCGTTTGGCTGGCGTTTTACACGGCAGCAGCAGCTACATCATCACCAACAACAGACAAGCAGCCATACTTCTACTTCGTATATGGGGCAAATATTTACGTATAGGCCTCAACATTATGCAGCAGCGGCAGTAGCAGCAGCGGCAGCATTACGCCACAATGGTAATACACAACAACACCAACAGCACCAACAGTTGCAGAATTTGGCTACACATAATCCCTGTCAGCAGCTGCCTTCGCAACTAAAATTAGATGCATCATTCCAACAACAGAATCTACTGTCAGTATCAACTCAGTCCTCAATAACCACTAACGTGCAGGTGAACGTCATAAATGAGTTATTTTCCCAAAAACGTAAAAGACAATTTGATGTGGCCTCCCTTCTAGCTCCAGATAATTTAAACAAACATGAGTGTGAAAGAGAGCGACAGCATCAGTATACATCTAATCATATAATAACCGAAACTGAAAGAGACGACGTGAGACTTTCACCTAGCAACGAGGGTGTTGAAGAAAACCCTACAGCAGCTCAAAATGATGTAGAAATGGAGGATATAGATGTAGTAGAGGCCAGTGAAGACGAAGATATTGAAGCTGACTATGAGCACGATGATGATGACGATGAGGACGACGATGAAGAAGTCGATAATAGTAGTAGCAACAGTCGTAGTCCTACTCTTAGTCATAGTCCCGACGATGATGAAGAAGCTGTTTATATTCGAAACTATAATAGTGAACATACTTTATTGCGCATAAATACCGATCATTTTAAGATTTCGAAACTTCAGATGTCCACAGAGGAAGAGAAAGTAGCGGAAGTTTACAGAGCTCGCCAATATAAAACAAATGCAGACAACGATGATGAGGAAACAATCGATCACATTGACGATGATAATAACAACAATCAATCAGGAGAATCTTATAATCATGGAGAGTTACAAAACGGCCGTATAGTCAATACTATAGTACCAACATTATCGTCAATGCCACCACCTCCTCCTTCTTCTACAACTCAATTGCTAGAGAAAAGCAATGACTTACACCATCAAACCAATCATCATCCACAGCCATTAAATGCTGAAACTAACCATCTATTTGGTCACTATTATGGTACTTACATGGCGGCTGCTGCCGCTAGAATAAACTCATAAATTTCGCCCCCTTCAAGTATAGTTGGTAACTCTCATTAATACAAGAATTAAAAAGATTAACATATTAACAAAATAAAATAAACAAAATAAATAAAAAATTGTTTTATTTCTAGTTCGCCTTTTTTGGGCTTAACAATCAATTAGTCAAGCTTGATAAAGGATCTTGGCCAATAAAAGGTTAATGCTTTACTATGAGATAAAAAAAGTAGAAATATCTGGGAAGTAAAAATATTATTCTGATAGCAGCTATCGAGTACTTCAAAAAAACTTTGAGTAACGGGTAAAAACAAGTTTTTCATACCCATTTGAAGTTCCTCGGCGGAAGAAAGAACTGAGCTTTTAAATTATATGTATTATATTTAATTATACTTGAAAACTCTGTGTATTTCTCTAGTTCAAAATTGCTAAAAAAATTCGTAAAAATTTGCAAAGTTATCAAAATTTTTAGTAAAGCAATTCATAAAGAAATCAATCAAAATCACGGTTCCGGTTGAGCATCACTGATCTAAAGTTTTTAAACAATTATTGCTTTTATTTAAGTTGATTCCTTCATAATGATAGTAATATGAATGAATATGTATATTTACATATATGCTCTGAGTCACTTTTCCCCATTTACAGTGGAGGACATTAGGTTAGCATATTTCTTTATTCTACTTTATAAAACGTATAGTTTTTTTGTTATCAAAAATGAATGAAGTAAAGGGTGGGAAAATTCGAGGTGAGGAAGTAAATTGGCTTAAAAATACATTTTTTTGACAAATTCAGTTTTGTTCATACCAATATAAAACAGAAACATGGGAATCAATAGTAATAGGAAATGTCGACCTCTAGCACGTCGGCAGACGTCCGCTCTTTTCACAACATTTTGAACCACATTTTGCAACAAAACTTTGCTTATCTTGTCAATGCAGCGTGCAATTTTATCTTTCAGAGTGTCGGTTGTTTGTGGTTTGTTCACGTAAGCCCGGTCTTTTAAATGGCCCCAGAGAAAATAATCCAGCTGCGTTAAAGCACAACAACGGAGCAGTCAATTGACATCGCCAAATGGAGAAAATAGATTGGCTGGCTGGCTGTCTGGCTTGTAGCGCCGTCCTGCTGAAACGAAAGGTCACTGGTGTCAACATTAGCCAATTGTGGCCATAAAAAATTTTATTATGGTTTGGTAGCGCAGAGCATTCACGATGACGGCGTTTCTTTGCTCATTGAAAAAAAATACGGGCCGATAATGCCGCCTAACCACAAACCGCACCATACGGTCACTTTCTTTGGTTGTAATGGTTTTTCGATGATTGTTTGTGGATTTTGTAAAAACCATAAAACAATAAATGTAAATGGGTCAAGGTAAGTAGTTCGCAAAGGCACAGCGTAATTTTGCTCGTATTCATGAAATAAAGACGAGAGAATGCATCGTTTGTGACATTTCTTCCCCTACTATTCCGCTACAAAAAGATTGTGTGCAACGCATTAGTTCATATTTAAGTTCATGAGACATTAAATATTACACAGTGTGCTAGGTATATAAAAACAACATGTAAAGAGGACTTCTTTATTTGTACAGCCTCAGTTAAATCCTAAACTGAAATTAAAAATTAGTTTTGAACAAAATTTTGTATTAACAATTTCGCGAATTATTTGAAGAAAGAAAAATTTTAAAAAATTTCTTGTATGTATTGTACAACATAAGTTACACGTACCAAAAAAGTACTTGAAGTCTCGAATTTTATTTTGCTTTAGCATAGAGTAAACCAATCGCTCTTTTGGAAAAATGTCCTCTGGAGTGACGAATCCAAATATTCTCTCTTTGGATCTGTCGGAAAAACTTATATTAGGCATTCCTCAAGCATGCAACACAACGCCAGGTACAGATCAATGACAGAAAAGCATTGCGCAAGAAATGTGTTGCTTTGGATCGCATTTTTCGGGGACGGTGTTGGTCCTATAAGCAAAATATTAGATACGCAAATGGATCAGTACGCTTAGGAGGAAATACTTCTGAACACAATGACTCCATTTGCAGAGGTAAACATGTCATTTAGATGGTATTTTATGCATGACATTTATCCAAACCACATTTCACGTACAGTGAAGTGCTTTATCCAATCCTTGAAGCATTTTTTTGTTTTCATCAAGTCTGCATTGTTCGATAACGAATATCGTAATCTCGAACTAATTGTGCGTTTCCATATACAAGTTTTGGGACATAAAATTAGTTTGGCACAAAACGTGTCAAAAATTGTCTGTGGAAGAATCCACTGCTTCTATGCTTAAAGATAAAAGCCTAGGCTATTCGTTGACAAATTCAATAAAGACACCACAAATTTTGAAAAAGTTGAAAAATAAAAAAGTATACCTGTATTATCCATATTTTTCGGATAGCTGCTATCAAGTACAACAATAATATACTTCTGAAATTTTCCAGTCTTATCAAAAATCTGGAGTTACGGGTCAAAGAATCGGTTTTTCACACCTTCATGCATCCATAACCTAATAAATTAGTTAAATATTAACTGAATTTAAGTGGATCTAAAAGAAGACGAATAGCCTATTTGAATGATATTTATTTAATTTATGAAACCGTAAGGAGTCTGTGTGTATTTCTCAAACAAAAATATTTTTTCCCCTATTTTTTTCCAAATAATTAAAGTTTTAAAATGTTTCTACACACTATTTTATATATATACAAATCTGTTTTACTAAACAGCCCCTTTCTTTAATAAATTTATAAATAGTATAGTTCTATCGGGTTATTTTATAAGAGCTTTAGGATTTCATAAAGAAAAAACACATGAAATTTAGAAAAGTTTGTGAAATCTTTGAGTCGATAGAACGATCTATCTAATTCAACGTTTAAAAATGATTTCACGGTAATGTTAACCGCGGCTACGCCTCAAATGGTTCATATGCTGGGTCTAATTTTAGCATTCTCTATTCAACATATCGGCCGCTATCTCACGAATAAATTTTTCAATATTGGCTTCAAGTGCGTCAACCGTTGCTGGCTTGTCCCTATAAACATGGGCCTTAACATAGCCCCACAAATAATATTCTAAAGGCGTTAAATCATACGATCTAGGCGGCCAGTTGACCGGCCCAAACGTGAAATAAACTGCTCACCGAACTCGTCTCTCAATTGGGCTATTGTTGCACGTGCTGTGTTGCGTATGGTGCCGTCTTGTTGAAACCACATGTTAGCCAAGTTCAGCCTTTCCATTTTGGGAAAAAATTGTAATGATAGCACGGTAGCACTCGCCACTCACAGTAACTTTCCCGCTTTCATCATCTTTGAAAAAGTACGGGCCAATGATGCACCCGGCCCATAATCCACACCGAATCGTGCATATTTCGGGATGCATTGGCAGTTCTGGCAATGCTTCTGTTAGTTCTTCACACCAAATATAGCAATTTTGTTTGTTCACGTATCCATTTAACCAAAAATGATCTTCGACGCTGAACAAAATTTTCCGATAAAAAAGTGGATCTTCATCCAACTTTGCCAGCGCCCATTCATCAAAAGGTAGCCGTTGTGGTTGGTCGTGAGGCTTCAATTCTAGCACGACTGTATTTTAGAAGGTATGCGCTCAACGTATGCGAGTTGGTGGCTAAATGTCCAGTAAAGTAAATTTGGTACGAAATTTAGTCACAAGATCATAATAAGGAAGAAGTGCACGATGCACTTTCTTAACCGAGCATAAATTTTGATAATAAAATTCAGTAATCTGCAAGCGTTGTTCGTTTGTAAGTTGATTCATGATTAAATTATAAAGCAAACTGAACATGTTTGACAGTAACAGGTTATATGAAAACAGCTGAGCTACCAACAACAGTGTTGCAAAACAGAAAGTTGCTAAAAAAAATCACCCGATATAAGAAAAACATTGAGCCAATAATATGTTTGCTTGAGAAGTACACAAAATATAGAGCCATCAAAGTTCTTGTTAAAATATAATTACACATTAGTTTTTCTTCTTTTAATATTTATTGCGCCATCATTTTTTATGAATTAACAATAATTTTTAAATCTTAAATCTAATTAATACGTTCATATATTATGTACATATTACACTAGTTAAACTCTGGCGTGCTTCGCTTAATTATTATCTGAACTATCTTAGTTATAATTTCTTACTCTTTTTCTCCATTTTATTCTTTTCTGGTCCAAGTCAAACCATTTAAGATATCATGTAGTTCCTTGAAGTAAGACACTGTAAAAATTTCAAGATAATTGTTACATACAAACACAGATTCACTTTATATATGTTACATATGTATGTATAAGATAAATATGTTTTACTAGTAGCGCGATTCAGTAACTTTTAACGGTACGAATTTCGCAAAAAAAAGTCTAAAATTTTTGTTGTTTGCAGTAACGATTATGCAATTCACTACGTACAATTTTGCGATAATCGACAACACTATTTTTCGATTGGCAACTCTGTCAAAAAAGTGAGAGGCATAGAGAATAATTGAAAAAACAAATTAATTTTTAGGCAAGATAAGTTGAGTAATATGTTTATGTACTAACTTTATTTATGTCTACGATTTTCTTTTACTACCACTGCTTCCAAAAGAAGTCCACCACAGACGAACAATAAAATCAACTTGACGATCAATTTTATGATTTTTTGGTTAAATACACAACATCAAAATTTTTCTCGTTAGCTTACGACAACAGCAGACATTACTTATAGCGAATATCGTAAATAAAAGATACTGAATAGCAAAATCGAGAATTCTGTCGTTTACTGTTAAAAACAATGCGATTATCGTAACAAAAAGTTGCTGAATCACGCTACAGGTGTGCTTTGTACAATTTTTAACAGATGGATTGTATTGACTACCAAATCATTTGAACTAAATTCAGAAACTTTGATTTTGACTTTCCTAAAGGTATACAAGAATCAATATTTAATTAGTATGAGAGCCACCATGCCCACTTATCCGATTCCACCCACTTTTTAACTGATGATTTGTATTGACTACGAAGCTATTTGAACTATATGTAGAGACTCTTACTGTTATCGTTTTCGTCACCGCTTAAAAAACCATCAATGAAAGTACACTTTTGCAATGCATGTATTGGTTTGTAAATTGGTTGAGTGGTTCTTGAGTTATTAAATGATAGGATAACTTATTTATATATACAAGATAGCCCGCGCGAAAGTTTTACATTGCTAGTGGCTATCTTGTAACATAACAAAGTATATATTAAATGAGACAAAATTGTGACTTCAAAGTGAGTTCCAAAATTGACGCAAGATTTGAATTAAATAGAAAATACCGTCTTTAGTCTTCATATTGTTATTTCTTCATTGAATCATAAAGTACATAGGATAGGGTTATTTATGGAATAACACATCTGACAAATGACTTCCACGCTTCTGCTGGAACACACACACTCTTCTGTCAACATTTTTGATGACCTTTCTCCAAATTTGTAGCTAAATTTCATCGATGCAGCGTTATATTTAAATTTGGTTAGTTAAGGGCATGCTGACATAGACCTATGACTTCAAAAAACCCCATAGGAAGAAATTTAATGGTGTTAAAATCAGACGATCTGGGGGGCCACGTCATTTGTTAAAAAGCCACCTTTAACTGCTCATGAGACAAAACAAGTTCTGTTAAACACAATCCTGCATTTTGAAGCGTCTGACCTTGTACTATGTTGAAATTCATAGCGGAAGCAACATTTATAGGAAATTGTTTTCCAATCATTCGAAAAAGCACAATTGGATCAAACGTAAGGTTAATTCGGGATATGTGACAGTTTTATAGGAATGAATAGTTTTTGTGATGAAGATGTCTTACCGAAATGCGTTACGATTAACCTTGTACCATTTATTAATCCTGTTTAGCATTAAGATTTCGAATTAACATTATAATTGCATTATTCTTTAAAATCAATTTCTTATGTGGTAAGCCGGATGGATTTAATGAATTTAAAAATTCTGTTAGAGACAGCTGAGCATTATCTGTTTTCTCCTGTCGAACACATTCAGATATGAAATAAATATCTTCCTCTACAAGTAGCAAATTGGAAATAATATCTTCATTAATTATTGTACAATCATGGTTTTTTGTCGCAAAAATGACGTTGAATAAAAACGAGAAACATTTTGTTGAAAGTTATTATTAATTCGTTACTGTCGTTGTGTCATAACCGCAATAACGATGCTTTATGCGTTTGAACATTAGACCATAAAAACGATTTTTTTACCTTATTTTCAGCAATGGTTGTTCTGTTGGCGTTTCTGAAAACGGGCAATACCTGGCGAAATCTTCACGAAGCAAAATTAAAGGTGAGGTTATTATTCATAATGTCCTTCAAAAAGGCGATCGACAAGTTTGGATACATTTGAAATATTATCTCAAATGATGAGATCTGTTTAAAGAAGTTGTGTGTACATCCTTTATGTGAGAGCGCATCGATAATGCCGATGTGTCTAAGTCAGGTACACGTGTTTTAAGAAACGAATGTGATGTTCGAGCCGCAGGTAGGAGATAAGCTACAATGCCGGTCCATGCAACAGGTATTAAGTTTGACATCATCTGACCCAGGTCAGGTCACTCAATAAGTCCGTAGGATAAGCAATAAAAAAACAAAATTGTGACAAAACTCGATTTTATTATTCAACATAGTTGCCTGCTTTTCGATACCATTTTTATAGTACGATTTCTCTTTCTCGTCAAAACAGGCCTCAGTTTCAGCGATTACTTTACCATTGGACTTAAATATCTTTCCGGCAAGCATTCTTCCAAGATCTGAAAACAGGAAAATGTCGATGGTGGTTAAATCTGGAAAATACGGTGGGTGGGTAAGCAATTCGAAGTCCAATTCATTCAACTTTGCAATCGTTTTCATCAATTTGTGGCACGATTTATGAGCTCACGCCTCCCCCACTTTGAACAGAGCTTTCGCATACCCAAATGTTCACGTAAAATGGTACAAAACACTACAATTTGATATGGTTAGAATGTCAGCCAGCTTGTGCTTCTTCAATTTGCAATTGTTTGTAACCAAGTTGTGGATCTTTTTAATGTTTTCTGGAATAATAGCCTCGCGTCCACTGCGCTCTGTATCATTTGTGCTGGTACGTAAATTTAGAAAACCACTTCCCTACAATTTGTCTCGATGGAGCAGAGTTCGGATAATATTTATCAAGTCATTGTTTGGCTTCTACTGTATTTTTTTTAATCAAAAAGCAATGCTTTATCAAAACTCGAAATTTACTTTTTCCATTTTTATTATTATTTTTTTTTCAATGACAAAAATTGCTTCTCACAAAATCCTATAACTCATGAATTAATAGTCAGATTGCTGTCAAATTCACACACGTATCGTTTAAAGGCTTTTACTACAAAAAAAAAAAAAAAAAAAAAAAAATGATCAAAATTCTAGTAATGCCATCTATGTGTCATCCTACGGACTTATTGATTGGACTGTTATGAAATGGTTCAGTATCATTGATGAAAGAGACACTGCATTGCCGACAACATATAATAGTTAAGAAGATGTTTGCAACCGTCAAAAAAACATCTTCAAAAATATATTTGATGACGAACAGATGTTTAAATTCAATTACTTGTTTTAATCTAAATAACACGTTGTTTTTACGTTATTTGTGAGCTTATTTCTTGAAAGCAATTTGACGGTTAAAGCTTAACATCATCTGACACTATATATTGAACAACCTTGTTTTAATACTCTTTATAAAACAAACAGCGTATTGCCAACAACATGCAGTAGTAAGGAGGTATTTGCAACCTGCAAGAAACATTATTGATAAATAATATGTATGATGATGAGGAGGTTATAATAAAAGAAGAAGTTTAAATATCATTACTTCTTTTAATCTAAATGACACTCTGTTTATATCGGGTGTTTTTTTAGAGGTTCATAACTTTGAGTTGGCAACACTGCTTTATATGTACACCGATTTAACAGCTGTTTTAGTTGCCTTTTGTTTAGTTTGGTTTGATATTTCATTATGAATAGTCTTACTCCAGAGCAATGCCTGGATTTGGTTTGATATTGAATTTCCATTAGAAATTTTGCTCTCCGATGAAACCCATTTTTGATTGAACGGGTACGTAAATAAGCAGAATTTTCGCATTTTGACTGAAGATAATCCAAAAGCTTTTGCCAAAACACATTTGTTTTGAACATTACGGAGTCAAATGCCATACAGCGTGTGCTATAATTGATTTACTCAAAGAAACTTGACGAAAGAGTAATTTTACGTAATAGTTCAATTAATTGGTCACCAAGATCGTATTATTTAACCACTTTGGATTATTTTCTTTGAGGGTATGTAAAATCACTTGTCTACGTTGATAAACCAGAGATAATTAAACACATAAAAATCTACATTCGAAGAGTTATTTGCGAAATACGGCCGCATATGCTGCGAAAAATTTGGGAAAATTGCTGTTCCAGATTGCGCACTGTACGAGCCAGAGGTGGCGGTCACATGGCCGCAATCTTATTTAAACATAAATATCATAAAATTTTCTATGCTACAAAGCCCATTTCATTGATATTTAAAATATATTTCTTTGTTTTGTTATGATATAAAATTGTGTAAATGTAAAAAAAAACTTTTATAACATGCATTATATAACAAAATTAATTGATACAGTAATCAAATGGATGAACAGTACCATCGTTAGTCAATAGGGAGATCGATTATTCGACGTTTTTCAAAAACCGGTTTTCGAATAATTCGAAAAGTATCAAATTCGTTTTCGTTTAATAATAATTCAAATAACCGGTTAATCGGTTCTTTCATTTAAATAAAATTGTTCCTAATTCTTGAAGCGCAGAGCTGGACCACGTCGTTTTAAAAATAAGCAGAAGCTGATGGAGAGCTTAAAATTGAAGTGGCAATCAATACTAACAATAATTCTAACAAATCTCATAAAAACTATGCCAAAACGGTGTGCGGAGGCCATAAAAAACAAAGTTTATTTCACAAAGTACTGAAAAATGCTTAAGTTTCGAACAGCTACTAATTTCGTTTTTATTGTATTACTTTGCCGAGAATGGAATTAAAGGTTTGTTATTATAGTTATAATTTAGGTGTTTAAGATAACGAATTAAATGTTTTACTTTAAATAAATCTATTCGTAATATACGAGTCCTTAATCGCCTCGATAAGAAAATGTGCTTAGATTTCGAGCAGCACTGTATGTAAATTTATGCACAACGTATTTGATAGTGTGTGTGTCACTGTGGTATGTTACGTAAGAACCCACCTTCCAACCAAGAAGTCGCCGGTTCAATCCCAGGCCACACCATCTGACAATTTTCAACGATATCACCTCACAAGATTACTAGCGACTGGTTATTTGTCTTTACGCTGTGGAAAACTTCACTAACTAATATATCTGCCGTTCGGAACCGGCGTTGGTGGGTTTGTAGGCTTTCAATGAGTCTAGTTAATCATTCTTCATATATAAAAATCAATATTTATTTACAGATGAGAAAAGGTTATTTTAGCTCAAGAGTGCATATCTTTTCCGATCTACCTTAATTTTCACGTTCTTTGTGAGACTTTCAAGGTTTTCATATATACAAAAATGATTAAATTTATACAAATAATTAAACGATGAGCAAATTTTCAATAAAAAAATATACAAAGTTTAAAAATTATGCTTATTTAAAGTAACCGGTTATTCATGTTAAATTAACCGGTTTATTCGGTATTCGAAAAATTAAGATTTTGAAAAAACCGTATTCGACAAAACCAAAAAAACCGGTCATATTATAACCGTCGGATCTCCCTATTAGCCACTACTTTTTCCCATCTTTCTGGTAGCATACGGATTCCGCGCCAAAAGAACTGCTCCGGTTTTGAGGTAAAGAATGAATCAAGCCAATTTATGATACCCTGTTCTGAAATGAAGCGTATAATACGGCTGAGGCAAAACTTCCCATCCACTGTTATACTGAAATAGTTTTTGACCGGTCTTTCAACATGTGCCCGAGCATTGTCGTGATGAAAGATTATGGCCTCGTGTCTGGTCGAATATTCTGGTCGTTTTTCGTTAATTGCTCTCTTCAAAAAATCAATTGTGCCTTAAAGGTCCCCTGTTATCGTCTGATCCAATTTCAACAGCTCATAATACAAAACATCCTTCAGATCCCGTTGATTTGGCTGGTTGGCCGGGCCTTACATATGACTTTTTGCACTTGGGGTTACCGTAATGTATCCATTTTTCATCACCAGTAACAATACGATTCAAAAATGACTTCTTTTTTTAGCGTTCAAGCATCATTTCCGACATGCAAAATCGCCCCTCAACGTCGCTCGGCTTCAATTCATAAAGAAGCCAATTTCCTTGCTTTTCAATGAATCCCAATGATTTTAAACGTAGAGAAATTCTTTTTGAGAACAATCTTCGTCGAGTAATGCTTCCTCATCTTCAACATTTTTGGGCCGATCAGAACTCTTCTTGACTTCTGTGTCTAAATCACCACTTCGCGCAAACCATCGCTCACAAGTTTTTTGAGTTGGCACATGTTGACCTTATGCTTCTACCAACAATCGATAACTTTCAGTAGCCGTTTTCTTCAAATGAGAGAAGGTTATCAGACTTCCCCGCACAAAATTCAACATTAATATAGCGATTGAAAAAAATGTGTGTTTACACTATGGCATCTATCGAATATTGAATCATAAAGACAGATGTTTGCCCTCAAAAATATCATATTTGATATTGTTAGAACAACACTGTTAATATTCTACAGAAAAGCGTTTATTTTTAAAAGACATCTGGCAACCTGATTCAACATATAAGAGTGGCGTATTTAAGCTTTCTGGAATTCTTTAGCGGCAGATACAAAAAGACTGGCAACGTGATTAAATGCATTTAAGTAAATTGATGAATTTATATTTTCAATAAAATAAGATTTAAATCATTTTAACAAAAATTGAACTTGTTTTATCTTAACAACAATCACAACAGTTATTACTGACACAAACCATATGTGATAGCTATGCCATATGTTGTCTAAATCGACATTAATAACTTGTATATCCAATACTATTGAAAACCCTTACTGTACAAGCCAGCTTAAGCTAATCTTAGAAATACCCAATAAATCCAATTTAGTCAGCAGAAGTCTATGTTTCACTTTATCAAAAGCTTTACTAAGATCCGTATAAATAACATCACTCTGTTTTCCTTAAATAAATGCAGCGTTAATTAATCATGTTAAGTGCAGAATATTAGTTGTTGTTGAGCAGCCTTTTTTGAAACCATTTTGATAAGATGAAATTATCGTTGAAGTGTTATGGCAGAGAAAATCAGGAATTAGTTTTCCAAACATTTTCGGAATAGCATTCAATTTAGCAATGCCTCTATAATTTGTTACATCGGATTTATTACCAGATTTAAAAAGCGGTAAGATATATGAGTTCTTCCAAAACTCATGAAAATAGCCATACTTACTATATAAGTATATATGAATCTAATTTATAAAAAAAATTAAAACCTCATAAAAGGAAAAATTTAACAAAAGGGGAGTATTGAAATATTTTCTTAAATCTTTATCTTCTCCACCGTTTAATGTAGTATGCAATGTACATTGTAAATATACAAATAAACATACATATTAATACAGATCATTTTTAAAGTTGAAAATAATAATATATATTTATTATATACTTACATACATACATATGTATAAGTTTTTGTTTATATGAAAACTGCTTACGGTTCTTTTTCAAATTTCTTGTCTATACTTAATTTTTATTTAAAGTCCAATAAAGTTTTTTTAAGTTCAGTTCGTTACTGTTCATCAAACAATCTATCTGCGTTTTAATTATTAGAAACAAACGAGGTCTTACCTCTTCAGTGTTTGCAATTTGTGTTATCAAACACTTAAGAAATTTTCATTCTCGCTCACCAGAAACCCATTACATAATCATTTATTCAGATGGTTGCTTCCACCAAAACCGTAATACTGTTTTGGCTAACGTTTTGTTGATTTTTTCAATGGTGACCACTATCGCAATTGAGCAGAAGTTCTTAATTAGTGGTCACACTTAGATGTAATGCGAAGTCATTTCCAAATCGAAAGAAAAACAAAAAAAGAAAAATAAACTTACCATCTTAATTTGTTCAACTTATTAAGGGGGCAAGAAAGATCCCTTCGTCACTACAAGCACATCATCTGAATTATGATTATTTTTTAGATTTCAAAAATATTAATAAGATGTTCACGTCGATTCATCCACGCAAAGATACTATACACAATATTTTATCTATATATAACTTTAACTTTAGGTAAACGCATTGGAGATCCCACAGTTAACATGGTACGAGCTTTGGCATATGACCCGACAGGGGTAATTTATTTTAAAATTAATAAGTTGTAATTTATTTTAAAAATGATAAAGTCACCTTAATATTTGCTCAATTCATCCAAACTATAAAATGTTACGTATGGTCACCTCATAAAAAAAATTACGTTCAAATAAGTGAATAATAAGCCGGTTTTGCTTTTAGAGATGTACCATTATATTATGTTTATTTAAATTTATGTAAATAAGTGCAAAATTCAATACGTCAAAATGATAAAGTCAGTGATTCATTTATCCAAACTTTTATTTAAACTAAGCATTAATCAATTATTTTTAATTTATGCAGTTCCCATTTCCTTCTATTGTCTTAAAAATACGGGATGGCATCGCACTTACTAAATTGTCTAGAACGTTGGAGCGGATTTCGCTCCAGCTGCTGCAAATTGCCACTTTTAATTTATCTTTTGTCCGGCACTACTTGTTGTCTGCGTAAACATTACGCACAAACAAGCAGCCCCCACAAATTTTCCATTGGGTTTAAGTCGGGGGAACGTGCTGGCCAATCAAGTACTTTAATATTGTGCTCCCAAACCATTGTTGACATCAAACCAACTTGCTGACATGAATTGCTGCGTTATCTTGCTGAAAGGTGAAAGTTTTGTCAGCATTTTGGGCCAAATAAAACAGCAAACATTCAGACGGAATGCCCTGGTACTTTAAACTATCCATTCGAGTGGAAGGAAAGTAGAGTTTCAGTGTATATTAAGTCAGTGGTTTAACGTGAGTACCTGCCATACGACGTTACCTCACGGTGCCAAAGCACGAGTGAATACAATGCGTCCACCAACGCCCCCACCTATGATAAAAATCACCAGTGAGTACCAATTCAAAGCCATGTTATTTGGACATGTCCTCAAACCTTGGTGAGGTGCCGGAGACTATCTAAGCTCCTACCGATCTATGGGTCAAGGCACCCGGTTAAAATGTTACTCCACATCGAGCCAGCATAGCTCTCTCCGCGATTTGGGTTTAAACCACAGCCACCACGTTGCTCCCACAAGGGAGCCTTACCATAGCCGGGCAGGAACCGAAGTTCCTGGGGCTCCCGACACCCGTGGTATCAGAATTAAGCCTCCGGTCAGGTAGTATAAATACTACTACCAGTGTACGTCCCAAACGACTCCGGACTTGTGACCATGATGATGGTAAACAACAACAAACAACACTAAATGGAGCCACCCTCACGGGAGAACTCAAAGTGACATCGTGCGCCACGGACACAATACACAAAACAAAGAAAAACAACTAGTCAGAGATAGACCAGTACAATACAAAACACTCAAGATCGGCAACTACGAACTAAACCGTAAACAGCAAAGCAGGAAGCAGCAAACAGCAAGCAGCAAACAACAAGCAGCATAACACACCAACTATCAGCCCCCACCGGGAAACTGAGCTAAAAAGGCTAGCAAGAAGACCGCTAAGATAGTGATGCGGGTTCAACCTCAGTTAACAGTGCCGTCCTTCTACACCTAAACACCTCAAGGGCAAAAACGCCCAGCCTACCATAAGTACGATCGACCATCCCTACTGAAATCCTACACCCCCCAGTATGAGTGATACCCATACTATCTAAGTCACTAACGTCCTCATAGTCCGGGCATGAAGTCAGTACATGCCTCCAGTCCTCAATTCCCCTCCCACACTGATTCAGTCTGGCCAATTCTATGCAAAAATGCATTGAAAGGGCCATGTTCCGTCAGTAAGAACCCTATACTTATGCCAAAGTCAGGGAGTTTCAGTACTAACGTAAAGTCCGGAATGAATTCATAAGTCACCATTCACTTGTCACTGTTTGTCCATCTCGTCTGCCACTTATCTACGGGGCACCTCTGGAAAAGGGCCTCATTCCTATCTCTCCCATGCTCGAGCTCCGAAGCAGAAAGCCAATCGTTCGTTCCAAGTGGCAGTCCCATCTTGACCCTGAAGCAATACTACGACGTACTACTTCCAAGTCAAGCGGTGGTACACCAACAAGGACTTGCAAAGCATCGGTAGAGACTATTCGACACACTGGGACACATGCCAAGAGTTCAATTCTCTGACACTTGAGAATCTTGCGCTGTCCAACAACAGACATGGCCATCTAATACCACACCGATGCGCCATACGCTACACAAGCCACGAAGAGCCCATCATTTCTCAATGTGCGCCAAACCTTTCCAACAATGGCTGTCAGTCTATGCCTAACATGGGTGAGATGAGCTTGGAAGCTCATACGCTCGCCTACAACTATACCGAGGTACCTGACCTGAGTCACATAGCGAATGCTGTTGTCACCAATTCTAATGAGTGGAGGTCACCTGGTTGACAATGTGCCCTTAAGCAACATCATCACCGTTTTGTCCACTGCGACATCTACACCAACCTCTACACCCCACTCATAAGCGATACGAATGGCCTGAGAACCAACCCCTCCTCTCAAGCTCAGCACGAGACTGCCCTTCGATCAGGATGAGCAAGTCATCCGCATACGCACACAGTTTAAATGTCAGCCTCAACAGAGTATCATTCATGAGGTTCTAAATGAATGGACCATAGATGGACCCCTGCGCACAACCCCCCATCCAAACCGTTTCAGTGGATCCAACAACACACGCTTTTCAACCCTCGAAGTAGCTGCGCTAGATGCCCATCTCACGATAGCCAATATCTGATAGCCTTCGTAACCCATTGTCCCACGAAAAATAATCGAAGGCACCCTTAAAAGCAATGAAAAGCCCAAGCATATATTTCGAAGACGATAGTTCGACAGAACTCTTCACGTGCATCCGTGCGCCTTCAACGCATTTGCCTTCCCTAAAACCAAACTGCTAACATGAAGGGCCCTCGCTGTAGCATGCCTTAAGCCTGTACACCATGATTCTTTCCAGTACTCTTCCAAATACTGGCAAGAGGCTGATGTCCCGATAAGAGCGAGGATTACTCCTCACTTTATCAAGCGACTTAAGAAGCACCACAACATGAGCACATTTCCATGCCTTCAGGAAGTAGCCTTCATTGATGCACCTACCGTGCGCCGCCTCCAGGTATTCAGGGATGGCCTTCCAGATGTCCTTACACATCTCTCCGGTCAACCAATCAAAACCTGGAGACTTCCTGCTTCTCATTCGACAAAAACAGTCATCTACTTCCGACCTCTCCAAGTTTGGAGGGTCAGCAATCTCCAGCGGTGTGGGAGGATAATTGCCTGGCTCCGCCCTTGAAAAGAAAACCCCAACAAAACGTCCGTGCAGTCTCTCCATGAAGACAACGTGGTGTCGCCAACATGGAGGCATCCCATGTCCACCTGACTTTTTCTACCCCTGCAGATACGGTAAACCTTACCCCAGGGGTCATCCCTATTGTCCTGTACGATTATACTCCACTCGCCCTCTTTACCTGTAACAATCACGTCCATGTACGTCTTAAGGCTGTCAAGATACTCAGTCCTACGTTGAGCCAGATCTTCAACATTGGCACGCCTACCCCTATGGAAACGCCTCCGGAGGTGTCGAACGTGCCGCAGCATCGTTAACTCAAACAGTACCGATAATGGTCCCAATCAACTTCACGCGTTCGCCATCGTAAAACGCCATCAGTCTCCCTAGTCCGTTGAGGGCAAGTTATCATAACCTCGATGAGATTATGGTTACTTATCCCCCAATCGTCACAAACTCTCCAACTAAAGTCTAAAGCAGTAATTGCCGCCCCATTCGCAGCCGTCACGTCAATCTCACTGACGCCCATTGGCCTATCGAAAGTACAGAGCTCACTCGGTTCAATTAACACGCTCAAATCGCGCGAGAGCAACTACTCACTAAGCACTCCTCCTCGTATAAGGTTCGGATGTCCAGACTCAAGTTTGGAGATCTTATTGAACCACATACGAGAGGAGGCGTTCGTATCTAGGCCGAGGATAACTGGAATACTACTCGCCGCGAGTAATACCGTATCCATTTACCCTAGGTAGGGTTTCAATGAAACACCAGGCCTACAGTAGGTGCTAGACAGAAACATCTCCCCAAACCACCCTTTAACCCTAACACAAACTCCAACCTGGCTATTAGCTAACTTCGTACAGTGCACGTCACTGTCCCTAACTATAATCGCGGCCTTTCTTATATCGTCAGTAAATAAGCGCATCTCTCCCAGAATCCCCCCAACGTCACCATTCGAAAAGTACGGCTCCTGGATCAGGGTAAAGCTAGCGTCCGGCTGAAACATATCTTGCCCGAGCTCGCACGTCACCGCCTTCGAGGGCTGAAAATTAAGCTGCAAAAAGCGTAACTCCATTAGTGTCTAGCGTTCGCTCTGGCAACCATAGTCGAGTATGTAGGACACGCAAACGACAGCATACTATGGTCTGCTAACAGACCCCTCATCTCACAGTTTTGGCAACTCACCGGCTTAACACAACGGAAGGATCGATGTCCCATCATCCCGCATGATCTGCACACATCCTGCCCCATCCTGCACTCACGCAACAGGTGGTAAAAGCTCTGGCAGCGGTAGCAGTGCGGGATCGCATCCTGAGGCCGCAACCTGAAACTGAACCACTTTACATACATCCTGCCGACATAGAATTTTTTGAATAAGGTGACCACAACATTTTATAGTTTGGATAAATTGAACAAATATTAAGGTGACCTTATCGTTTTGAAGCACACCTTATTTTGTTCTGATCACTTAGGGTACATTTTCAGCAGTATGCGTACTATTTTTAGCCAATGTACTTTTTGTGTGTTTTTAATAAAGATAAGGATCTTTTAGTCTATATATTTGCGACGCCGTTTAAGAGCCCATATGACACATTTTTTGTGACTTTTATTAATTTAAGATGGATAGAGCAATATAGCTTTAAAATTTATATGTGGTAAAATCAAAAAAAAGAAAAAAAAGTACAAAAAGCGAGTAGAAAACACGTCCTACCGTATGCTAATCAGCTAGGTTTTGATTTTTTAAATTCATTTTAATAAAAAAATAATTTTCATTTATTTTTAATAATTTTCATTTATTTTTTTTACCATTGTGTATGTGTATGTATATATTTTTATAAATGTACTTACCCGGTTGATTTAGGATTCGCAATAATCGATTAGTCGCTATTAGCGAAGAATTTTCGACACAAAATAATTGTTTTTGCCGAACAAAAATGCTTCACAGAGCATGGTACATTGCTATTCATTTCATAAATTTTTTTTTCTTCTCAATTCACATATATTCTTATGCTATTGCTCTTAGTCCTCACTGAAATAGCGACGAATGAACACGCGTATCGGTTATATGCTGATATTTTTCTATTTTTGTTTTGTTGTTTTTTTTAAAGAAATAAGTAAACTTCTATCGTTTTTATCATTGAGCGGCGCAAAAAATGAAAAAGCAAAAATAACGGCAAAACAGAAGAGAGCAAAGCAAAGTTATTCGCTTTAGATAAAGGTTCTCTAAATATTTGCTGTTGATATTAAAAACAAGCGTTCGAGATCGAAAGATTTGCTGCCACAAGCTAAGCGACGGGTTCTTTTTCGTTTCGTTTCCAATGGTCGTTTTCGAATGTTTTATCAGAGAAATGTTTGCCAAGCGTTCGAAGGTGATGTTATCATCGAATGTCGGCCCAATGTTTGGCCCAAACAGATTTATAGTCAAGGCAAATTCATCAGTCATAAAGTGGGCGAAATTAGACAAATGAGCGTGGTACCCCCCACGCAAAGTAAATATTGTTTTTAGTATGTATTGAGGGCGGTAAGAGCAAAAGTTTCAAAATTTTTCAAGATTGACTTCATGGCCAATACAAATCGTCAGACAAAAAGAGGTCAGAATTGGACAAGTGGGTGTGGTACCTCCCATACAAACTAAACATTGATTTCTGTATATCTTGAAAGGGGTTAAAGCAAAGGCTTCTGAATTTAGTCTTGATGACTTTTTAGTCAATAAAAATAATCAGGCATAAAGTGAGCGTGACACCTTTCATACAAACCAAATATTGATTTAATTATTTCTTGAGAACGGTTAAAGCTAAAGTTTCAGTATTTAGTCCGAATGACCTCCTGGTCAATATAAATCGTCAGGCAAAAATGGGTGGAATTTGAACGGTAGGCGTGGTTCCTCCCATACAAAGTAAATATTAATTTTTGTATATCTTGAGAACGGCATTAGTAGAAGTTTCTAAATTATGTTCAAACAACGTCGTGAACAATACAAATCATCACGCAGTAACTGGGCGAGATTTTATAAGTGGGCGTGCACATTCAATTCATACAAAATATTGCAATTTTGTATAGGGAGAACGACAACTATTATAGCTTTGCTATCTATCCACTTCACTGGATAAAAGCAATCTATGTGTTTACAAACTGTATACAGATAAAAAGCAGAACCTTCAGCGTCTTTCTGGAAGGAACAAAAGATTGGATTATGAGCGGAAGGGGACAAAATGGAGAAGAAGGGTAAAAAAGGAACTAAGATAGCATTTAAGATAATAATTAAAATGGTGGTGAAGCACGTCGTGTTTTAGCTAGTATATATAAATGTATGTACTTGTACGAGTATATTTTAAAATTCAAGAAGTATATAATTTTTGTTATCACAAATTTCTATAATTTTTTCTGGTGTTAATTTTTCAAATTTCACTTTATTTTAATTTATTTATTGAGTTTTAATTGAATTATTTAAATATTACAATTATTTTTGTTATGTTTTATAACACAGCGATTTATTTGGTTTTTAAGTTTTATAAAAAAAAAAAAACTTAACAAGGTTTAGGCTCTGAAGTGGTTAATAGAAAAAAATATGTGAAAACAATAGAATTACTATATATATATGAATCTAATTTATAAAAAAAATTAAAACCTCATAAAAGGAAAAATTTAACAAAAGGGGAGTATTGAAATATTTTCTTAAATCTTTATCTTCTCCACCGTTTAATGTAGTATGCAATGTACATTGTAAATATACAAATAAACATACATATTAATACAGATCATTTTTAAAGTTGAAAATAATAATATATATTTATTATATACTTACATACATACATATGTATAAGTTTTTGTTTATATGAAAACTGCTTACGGTTCTTTTTCAAATTTCTTGTCTATACTTAATTTTTATTTAAAGTCCAATAAAGTTTTTTTAAGTTCAGTTCGTTACTGTTCATCAAACAATCTATCTGCGTTTTAATTATTAGAAACAAACGAGGTCTTACCTCTTCAGTGTTTGCAATTTGTGTTATCAAACACTTAAGAAATTTTCATTCTCGCTCACCAGAAACCCATTACATAATCATTTATTCAGATGGTTGCTTCCACCAAAACCGTAATACTGTTTTGGCTAACGTTTTGTTGATTTTTTCAATGGTGACCACTATCGCAATTGAGCAGAAGTTTTTAATTAGTGGTCACACTTAGATGTAATGCGAAGTCATTTCCAAATCGAAAGAAAAACAAAAAAAGAAAAATAAACTTACCATCTTAATTTGTTCAACTTATTAAGGGGGCAAGAAAGATCCCTTCGTCACTACAAGCACATCATCTGAATTATGATTATTTTTTAGATTTCAAAAATATTAATAAGATGTTCACGTCGATTCATCCACGCAAAGATACTATACACAATATTTTATCTATATATAACTTTAACTTTAGGTAAACGCATTGGAGATCCCACAGTTAACATGGTACGAGCTTTGGCATATGACCCGACAGGGGTAATTTATTTTAAAATTAATAAGTTGTAATTTATTTTAAAAATGATAAAGTCACCTTAATATTTGCTCAATTCATCCAAACTATAAAATGTTACGTATGGTCACCTCATAAAAAAAATTACGTTCAAATAAGTGAATAATAAGCCGGTTTTGCTTTTAGAGATGTACCATTATATTATGTTTATTTAAATTTATGTAAATAAGTGCAAAATTCAATACGTCAAAATGATAAAGTCAGTGATTCATTTATCCAAACTTTTATTTAAACTAAGCATTAATCAATTATTTTTAATTTATGCAGTTCCCATTTCCTTCTATTGTCTTAAAAATACGGGATGGCATCGCACTTACTAAATTGTCTAGAACGTTGGAGCGGATTTCGCTCCAGCTGCTGCAAATTGCCACTTTTAATTTATCTTTTGTCCGGCACTACTTGTTGTCTGCGTAAACATTACGCACAAACAAGCAGCCCCCACAAATTTTCCATTGGGTTTAAGTCGGGGGAACGTGCTGGCCAATCAAGTACTTTAATATTGTGCTCCCAAACCATTGTTGACATCAAACCAACTTGCTGACATGAATTGCTGCGTTATCTTGCTGAAAGGTGAAAGTTTTGTCAGCATTTTGGGCCAAATAAAACAGCAAACATTCAGACGGAATGCCCTGGTACTTTAAACTATCCATTCGAGTGGAAGGAAAGTAGAGTTTCAGTGTATATTAAGTCAGTGGTTTAACGTGAGTACCTGCCATACGACGTTACCTCACGGTGTCAAAGCACGAGTGAATACAATGCGTCCACCAACGCCCCCACCTATGATAAAAATCACCAGTGAGTACCAATTCGAAGCCATGTTATTTGGACATGTCCTCAAACCTTGGTGAGGTGCCGGAGACTATCTAAGCTCCTACCGATCTATGGGTCAAGGCACCCGGTTAAAATGTTACTCCACATCGAGCCAGCATAGCTCTCTCCGCGATTTGGGTTTAAACCACAGCCACCACGTTGCTCCCACAAGGGAGCCTTACCATAGCCGGGCAGGAACCGAAGTTCCTGGGGCTCCCGACACCCGTGGTATCAGAATTAAGCCTCCGGTCAGGTAGTATAAATACTACTACCAGTGTACGTCCCAAACGACTCCGGACTTGTGACCATGATGATGGTAAACAACAACAAACAACACTAAATGGAGCCACCCTCACGGGAGAACTCAAAGTGACATCGTGCGCCACGGACACAATACACAAAAAAAGAAAAACAACTAGTCAGAGATAGACCAGTACAATACAAAACACTCAAGATCGGCAACTACGAACTAAACCGTAAACAGCAAAGCAGGAAGCAGCAAACAGCAAGCAGCAAACAACAAGCAGCATAACACACCAACTATCAGCCCCCACCGGGAAACTGAGCTAAAAAGGCTAGCAAGAAGACCGCTAAGATAGTGATGCGGGTTCAACCTCAGTTAACAGTGCCGTCCTTCTACACCTAAACACCTCAAGGGCAAAAACGCCCAGCCTACCATAAGTACGATCGACCATCCCTACTGAAATCCTACACCCCCCAGTATGAGTGATACCCATACTATCTAAGTCCCTAACGTCCTCATAGTCCGGGCATGAAGTCAGTACATGCCTCCAGTCCTCAATTCCCCTCCCACACTGATTCAGTCTGGCCAATTCTATGCAAAAAATGCATTGAAAGGGCCATGTTTCGTCAGTAAGAACCCTATACTTATGCCAAAGTCAGGGAGTTTCAGTACTAACGTAAAGTCCGGAATGAATTCATAAGTCACCATTCACTTGTCACTGTTTGTCCATCTCGTCTGCCACTTATCTACGGGGCACCTCTGGAAAAGGGCCTCATTCCTATCTCTCCCATGCTCGAGCTCCGAAGCAGAAAGCCAATCGTTCGTTCCAAGTGGCAGTCCCATCTTGACCCTGAAGCAATACTACGACGTACTACTTCCAAGTCAAGCGGTGGTACACCAACAAGGACTTGCAAAGCATCGGTAGAGGACTATTCGACACACTGGGACACATGCCAAGAGTTCAATTCTCTGACACTTGAGAATCTTGCGCTGTCCAACAACAGACATGGCCATCTAATACCACACCGATGCGCCATACGCTACACAAGCCACGAAGAGCCCATCATTTCTCAATGTGCGCCAAACCTTTCCAACAATGGCTGTCAGTCTATGCCTAACATGGGTGAGATGAGCTTGGAAGCTCATACGCTCGCCTACAACTATACCGAGGTACCTGACCTGAGTCACACAGCGAATGCTGTTGTCACCAATTCTAATGAGTGGAGGTCACCTGGTTGACAATGTGCCCTTAAGCAACATCATCACCGTTTTATCCACTGCGACATCTACACCAACCTCTACACCCCACTCATAAGCGATACGAATGGCCTGAGAACCAACCCCTCCTCTCAAGCTCAGCACGAGACTGCCCTTCGATCAGGATGAGCAAGTCATCCGCATACGCACACAGTTTAAATGTCAGCCTCAACAGAGTATCATTCATGAGGTTCTAAATGAATGGACCATAGATGGACCCCTGCGCACAACCCCGAACAACCTCCATCCAAACCGTTTCAGTGGATCCAACAACACACGCTTTTCAACCCTCGAAGTAGCTGCGCTAGATGCCCATCTCACGATAGCCAATATCTGATAGCCTTCGTAACCCATTGTCCCACGAAAAATAATCGAAGGCACCCTTAAAAGCAATGAAAAGCCCAAGCATATATTTCGAAGACGATAGTTCGACAGAACTCTTCACGTGCATCCGTGCGCCTTCAACGCATTTGCCTTCCCTAAAACCAAACTGCTAACATGAAGGGCCCTCGCTGTAGCATGCCTTAAGCCTGTACACCATGATTCTTTCCAGTACTCTTCCAAATACTGGCAAGAGGCTGATGTCCCGATAAGAGCGAGGATTACTCCTCACTTTATCAAGCGACTTAAGAAGCACCACAACATGAGCACATTTCCATGCCTTCAGGAAGTAGCCTTCATTGATGCACCTACCGTGCGCCGCCTCCAGGTATTCAGGGATGCCTTCCAGATGTCCTTACACATCTCTCCGGTCAACCAATCAAAACCTGGAGACTTCCTGCTTCTCATTCGACAAAAACAGTCATCTACTTCCGACCTCTCCAAGTTTGGAGGGTCAGCAATCTCCAGCGGTGTGGGAGGATAATTGCCTGGCTCCGCCCTTGAAAAGAAAACCCCAACAAAACGTCCGTGCAGTCTCTCCATGAAGACAACGTGGTGTCGCCAACATGGAGGCATCCCATGTCCACCTGACTTTTTCTACCCCTGCAGATACGGTAAACCTTACCCCAGGGGTCATCCCTATTGTCCTGTACGATTATACTCCACTCGCCCTCTTTACCTGTAACAATCATGTCCATGTACGTCTTAAGGCTGTCAAGATACTCAGTTCTACGTTGAGCCAGATCTTCAACATTGGCACGCCTACCCCTATGGAAACGCCTCCGGAGGTGTCGAAAGTGCCGCAGCATCGTTAACTCAAACAGTACCGATAATGGTCCCAATCAACTTCACGCGTTCGCCATCGTAAAACGCCATCAGTCTCCCTAGTCCGTTGAGGGCAAGTTATCATAACCTCGATGAGATTATGGTTACTTATCCCCCAATCGTCACAAACTCTCCAACTAAAGTCTAAAGCAGTAATTGCCGCCCCATTCGCAGCCGTCACGTCAATCTCACTGACGCCCATTGGCCTATCGAAAGTACAGAGCTCACTCGGTTCAATTAACACGCTCAAATCGCGCGAGAGCAACTACTCACTAAGCACTCCTCCTCGTATAAGGTTCGGATGTCCAGACTCAAGTTTGGAGAACTTATTGAACCACATACGAGAGGAGGCGTTCGTATCTAGGCCGAGGATAACTGGAATACTACTCGCCGCGAGTAATACCGTATCCATTTACCCTAGGTAGGGTTTCAATGAAACACCAGGCCTACAGTAGGTGCTAGACAGAAACATCTCCCCAAACCACCCTTTAACCCTAACACAAACTCCAACCTGGCTATTAGCTAACTTCGTACAGTGCACGTCACTGTCCCTAACTATAATCGCGGCCTTTCTTATATCGTCAGTAAATAAGCGCATCTCTCCCAGAATCCCCCCAACGTCACCATTCGAAAAGTACGGCTCCTGGATCAGGGTAAAGCTAGCGTCCGGCTGAAACATATCTTGCCCGAGCTCGCACGTCACCGCCTTCGAGGGCTGAAAATTAAGCTGCAAAAAGCGTAACTCCATTAGTGTCTAGCGTTCGCTCTGGCAACCATAGTCGAGTATGTAGGACACGCAAAACGACAGCATACTATGGTCTGCTAACAGACCCCTCATCTCACAGTTTTGGCAACTCACCGGGTTAACACAACGGAAGGATCGATGTCCCATCATCCCGCATGATCTGCACACATCCTGCCCCATCCTGCACTCACGCAACAGGTGGTAAAAGCTCTGGCAGCGGTAGCAGTGCGGGATCGCATCCTGAGGCCGCAACCTGAAACTGAACCACTTTACATACATCCTGCCGACATAGAATTTTTTGAATAAGGTGACCACAACATTTTATAGTTTGGATAAATTGAACAAATATTAAGGTGACCTTATCGTTTTGAAGCACACCTTATTTTGTTCTGATCACTTAGGGTACATTTTCAGCAGTATGCGTACTATTTTTAGCCAATGTACTTTTTGTGTGTTTTTAATAAAGATAAGGATCTTTTAGTCTATATATTTGCGACGCCGTTTAAGAGCCCATATGACACATTTTTTTGTGACTTTTATTAATTTAAGATGGATAGAGCAATATAGCTTTAAAATTTATATGTGGTAAAATCAAAAAAAAAGAAAAAAAGGTACAAAAAGCGAGTAGAAAAACACGTCCTACCGTATTGCTAATCAGCTAGGTTTTTGATTTTTTAAATTCATTTTAATAAAAAAATAATTTTCATTTATATTTAATAATTTTCATTTATTTTTTTTACCATTGTGTATGTGTATGTATATATTTTTATAAATGTACTTACCCGGTTGATTTAGGATTCGCAATAATCGATTAGTCGCTATTAGCGAAGAATTTTCGACACAAAATAATTGTTTTTGCCGAACAAAAATGCTTCACAGAGCATGGTACATTGCTATTCATTTCATAAATTTTTTTTTTCTTCTCAATTCACATATATTCTTATGCTATTGCTCTTAGTCCTCACTGAAATAGCGACGAATGAACACGCGTATCGGTTATATGCTGATATTTTTCTATTTTTGTTTTGTTGTTTTTTTAAAGAAATAAGTAAACTTCTATCGTTTTTATCATTGAGCGGCGCAAAAAATGAAAAAGCAAAAATAACGGCAAAACAGAAGAGAGCAAAGCAAAGTTATTCGCTTTAGATAAAGGTTCTCTAAATATTTGCTGTTGATATTAAAAACAAGCGTTCGAGATCGAAAGATTTGCTGCCACAAGCTAAGCGACGGGTTCCTTTTTCGTTTCGTTTCCAATGGTCGTTTTCGAATGTTTTATCAGAGAAATGTTTGCCAAGCGTTCGAAGGTGATGTTATCATCGAATGTCGGCCCAATGTTTGGCCCAAACAGATTTATAGTCAAGGCAAAATTCATCAGTCATAAAGTGGGCGGAATTAGACAAATGAGCGTGGTACCCCCCACGCAAAGTAAATATTGTTTTTAGTATGTATTGAGGGCGGTAAGAGCAAAAGTTTCAAAATTTTTCAAGATTGACTTCATGGCCAATACAAATCGTCAGACAAAAAGAGGTCAGAATTGGACAAGTGGGTGTGGTACCTCCCATACAAACTAAACATTGATTTCTGTATATCTTGAAAGGGGTTAAAGCAAAGGCTTCTGAATTTAGTCTTGATGACTTTTTAGTCAATAAAAATAATCAGGCATAAAGTGAGCGTGACACCTTTCATACAAACCAAATATTGATTTAATTATTTCTTGAGAACGGTTAAAGCTAAAGTTTCAGTATTTAGTCCGAATGGCCTCCTGGTCAATATAAATCGTCAG
>JAKWBJ010000400.1:0-92722 GCA_023159175.1 Wohlfahrtia magnifica | reverse complement strand
GTTTTACTTAATTAAAGAAGGTAATTTGTTTAAGATCAAATTACTGAAATTAATTAAATCAAAAAAATAGGACAAAAATCTCTTGCTCTTAACATGGTCCTTTCAACCGGATATATAGTAATCCGGCGGATTATATGGTTTATCCGACAATTCAATTTCAAACTCATCAAAAAAATGTCGGACGAAGAAAATGGTCATATGCATATCCCTCCATCTACTGTAGGTCTCACTTCTAGTTTGGCTGTCGGAGTGTAAAGACGTGTTTTTATCAAAGCGGAGAATTTAAGTTTGTTGCAAACGGTTCGTGTGTGAAAACTAAGTATTTACAAGTGTGAGTGATACAATTGTGAAGAATTGTTGTTATAAAGTTGAGACTCCCAGGGGTAATTCTGTGGTGTCTCAGTTTTTGACTTCAAGGTCAGTAGCAATTTGAAGAAGTGAGGTTAGATAGGACTAACGGAGTGGAGTTACCATACTCGTGCGGTGGGTTTTGGTGCTACCAGAGTGTGTTTTGTTGACGGTTCGGCGTGTTTATTGGACATTGTTTTTCGGGTTGTATTTCGGTTTCGGGCGTGTTTATTTGGAATTGGTGACGGACTTGGCTACGATTATTGACTTCCTGTTGGCTGCGTTTATTATTGAATCTGGTGAGTCGTTAGATTCTTTGAATTTGAATTTTATATTATGCCTCCTGCGGGGAAACCTCGCAAGACGGCGAAGGGTGATGCCTCTGACGCTGCGTCTGGGGCAGTCACTGATGAGGTGATGGGGCCCCCTCCACCTGCTCTCCTGACACTCTCCGTCATACGGAGAGCGAGCTGAGCAGTTCGGGGTCGGAAGCTGATGTAAAGGCGAGTGGTGGTAAGGCGACAACCAAGCGCTTTAAGTCTGCTCCTGTTGCTGATGCTGCTGCTGCTGCTGCTGCTGCTGTTGATGGTGTTAAGAGTGGTGCTGGTCGCGGTTCTGCTATTGGTACTGCTGCTGGTGGTGGTGTTGGTGGTGTTGCTGGTGGTGGTGTTGTTGGTGGTGTTGCTGCTGGTGGTGCAGTTGGTGGTGTTGCTGGTGGTGCTGCTGTTTCTGGCGCATGTACCACGTCGGATGCTGGTGCTGCTGCTGCTATCTCTGATAGCTCTGCGGTTGGTGGTGGTTTTGCTGCGGCGTTTCCCCCGTTGCCATCTGTTGGCAGGGAAAGCAGGCAGCGTAAAAAGGGCTGTGGCTTCGGCTGCTGCCTTTTCTATGTGTGATGGTGGTGTTAGTGTGGCTGACGTTAAGGTTGTCACTGACAGTGAGGTGCTGTTCGGTGAGAACCTTAGTGCGGGGACGATGGGCAGGCTCATAAGGCAGGCTAGTGGATATGAGGAGCTGGTAATGAAACTGCTGGTAGACAACGAGCGGCTGAGGGGTAGGCTGGACATCCTCCAGTCCCCCAGGCCGGTTCAGTCGATGACCGCAGTGCCAGCTCCCGCTGCTAGGCCTGTTGCTCAGGGCCCAACGGTTGCTGCGGTGGTTAGGGCACAGGGTTGTCGCGGTTCCCAGGCCTACACCCAAGCCTGTGGAAACCTGGTCGGTGGTCGTTCGCGACAAGAAGAAGGGCGCAACGTCCAAGGAGGTAGTGAGTAAGGTCGTCGAACAGGTCGGACCTACCCTTGGAGTCAGAGTGCATGAGATGCGGCCGCTGAAGAGGACTAGCGGTGCAGTCATTCGCACACCCTCGGTGGCGGAGAGGTCGAGGATTGCCTCAAACAAAAAGTTTGAGGAGGTCGGCCTGGAGGTGACTGTCAGCGACAAGCTTGGTCCAAGGGTGGTGGTTGCCGGAGTGCATGCGGTGATCACTCCTGATGAGATTATGTCCGAGTTGTTCGAGATGAACCTGAAGGAGCGTATGAGCTACGAGGTTTTCAAGAGGAGCGTTCGTCTGGTTACCAGTCCCCTGGAGGTCTGACCCTGCCGGACAGGTCAGCGTTGTGTTGGAGTGCAGTGAGCGTGCTGCGAACGCGCTCCTGGATGTCGGTAGGGTCTACGTGAAGTGGGTTCAGCTTCAGGTTGCGGCAACAGGATGCGATCCCGCACTGCTACCGCTGCCTCGGCTTTGACCACCTGCAGCGTGAGTGCAGGATGGGGCAGGATGTGTGCAGGACGTGCGGGACGATGGGGCATCTGGCCTCACGTTGTGTTAACCCGGTGAGGTGCCGCAACTGTGAGATGAGGGGCCTGCCAGCGGACCATAGTATGCTGTCGTTTGCGTGTCCCACGTACTCGGCTATGGTTGCCAGGGCGAACGCCAGACACTAATGGAGTTGCGCCTTTTGCAGCTGAATTTTCAGCGCTCGAAGGCAGTGACGTGCGAGCTGGGGCAAGCTATGTGTCAGCTGGACGCTAGCTTTGCCCTGATCCAGGAGCCGTACTTTGCGAATGGTGATGTTAGGGGGATTCCGGGGGGGTTTCGCGTATTTACTGACGGTGTGGGAAAGGCCGCGATAATAGTTAGGGACAGCGACGTGGACTGTACGAAATCAGTTGATAGCCAGCTTGGGGTGTGTGTTAGGGTAAAAGGGTGGTTTGGGGAGATGTTTCTGGCTAGCATCTACTGTAGGCCTGGCGTTTCTTTGGAACCCTATCTAGGGTATATGGATACGGTACTACTCGCGGCGAGTAGTATTCCTGTTATCATCGGCCTAGATGCGAACGCCTCCTCTCGTATGTGGTTCAGTAAGATCTCCAGACTTGGGTCTGGACATCCGAACCTCATACGAGGAGGAGTGCTTGGTGAATGGTTGCTCTCGAGAAATTTGAGCGTGTTGAATGAGCCGAGTGAGCTATATACTTTCGATGGGCCAATGGGCGTTAGTGACATTGACGTGACAGCTGCGAATGGGGCGGCAAGTACTGCTTTGGACTTTAGTTGGAGAGTTTGTGACGATTGGGGGATGAGTGACCATAATCTCATCGATATTAGGGTTACTTGTCCACAACGGACTAGGGAGACTGGTGGCGTTTTACGATGGCGAACGCGTGACGTTGATTGGGACCATTATCGGTACTGTTTTAGGGAGGCATTGTCATCGGTGCCAATTGAAGACTTTAGGCTACTAACGATTGACGACCAGGTTGACAAGATTGTCCGGACGGCATCTGCGGTGAATGATGCACTGTTGGGTTGAGCTAGTTATGCGAAGCCCAAGAGGGTCAAATGGTGGACCCCTGAGTTGGAGACGATGCGGCGGCGCGTTCGACACCTCCGGAGACGTTTCCAGAGGGGTAGGCGTACCAATGCTGAAGATCTAGCTCAGCGTAGGACTGAGTATCTTGGCAGCCTTAAGACGTACAAGGACATGATTGTTACAGTTAAGGAGGACGAGTGGAGGAGATTTGTACAGGACAATAGGGATGACCCCTGGGGTAGGGTTTACCGTATCTGCAGGGGTAGAAAGAGTCAGGTGGACATAGGATGCTTCCATGTTGGCGACACCGTGTTGTCTTCATGGAGGGACTGCACGGACGCATTGTTGGGGGTCTTCTTTCCAAGGGCGGAGCCAGGCAACTATCCTCCCCCACCGGTGGAGGTTGCTGACCCTCCAAACTTGGTAAGGTCGGAATTAGATGACTGTTTTTGTCGGGTGAGAAGCAGGAAGTCCCCAGGTTTGGATGGGTTGACCGGAGAGATGTGTAAGAACATCTGGAAGGCCATCCCTGAATACCTGGAGGCGGTGTACGGTAGGTGCATTAATGAGGGCTACTTCCCGAAGGCATGGAAATGTGCTCGTGTTGTGGTACTCCTTAAGTCGCCTGATAGAGTGAGGAGTAATCCTCGCTCTTATCGGGGCATCAGCCTCTTGCCAGTATTTGGAAAGGTGCTGGAAAGAGTCATGGTGTACAGACTCAAGGAATGCTACAGCGAGGGCCCTTCATGTTACCAGTTTGGTTTTAGGGAAGGCAAATGCGTCGAAGACGCTTGGATGCATGTGAAGAGTTCTGTCGAACAATCATCTGCGAAGTATGTGCTTGGGCTTTTCATTGATTTTAAGGGAGCTTTCGATTATCTTTCGTGGGACAAGGTCTTACGAAGTCTATCGGAGGTTGGCTGTCGTGAGATGGGCATTTGGAGCAGCTATTTCGAGGATAGAAAAGCGTGTGTTGTTGGATCCTTTGAAACGGTTTGGATGGAGGTTGTTCGGGGTTGTCCGCAGGGGTCCATCTGTGGTCCATTCATTTGGAATCTCATGATGGATACTCTGTTGAGGCAGCTCGGGCTGACATTCAAACTGTGTGCGTATGCGGATGACTTGCTCATCCTGATCGAAGGCCGGTCTCGTGCTGAGCTGGAGAGAAGGGGTGCCCAGGCCATTCGCATTGCTTGTGAGTGGGGTGTAGGGGTTGGTGTGGACGTCGCAGTGGATAAAACGGTGATGATGTTGCTTAAGGGCATATTGTCAACCGGGCGACCTCCACTCATTAGAATTGGTGACAACAGCATTCGCTATGTGACTCAGGTCAGGTACCTCGGAATAGTTGTTGGGGAGCGTATGAGCTTCCAGGCTCATCTCACCCATGTCAGGCATAAGCTGGCAGCTATCGTTGGAAAGGTTAGGCGCATATTGAGGAGTGATTGGGGACTCAGCACGCGTGCCGTCCGTATCATATACGATGGGCTTTTCGTCGCCTGTGCGGCTTATGGCGCGTCGGTGTGGTATAAGACGGTCATGTCTGTTGTTGGACAGAGTAAGATTCTCACGTGTCAGAGAATTGCACTCTTGGCATGTGTTCCGATGTGTCGGACGGTCTCTACCGATGCTTTGCGGGTCCTTGTTGGTGTACCTCCGCTTGACTTGGAAGTGGTGCGTCGTAGCATTGTTTTCAGGGTCAAGAGGGGACTGCCACTTGGGACGAACGATTGGCTTTCTGTTTCGGAGCTCGAGATTGCGAGAGATAGGTATAAGGCCCTTTTGCAGGGGTGCCTCGTAGATAGGTGGCAGACGAGATGGACGAACAGCGACAAGGGAAGGGTGACTTATGGATTTATTCCGGACGTTACGTTCGTACGGGAACACCCTGACTTTGGCTTTGGCTTGAGTCTGGGGTTCATACTGACGGGACATGGCTCTTTCAATGCATTTTTGCATCGAATTGGCCAGACTGAATCAGCGGACTGTCGGTGTGGGAGGGGAACTGAGGACTGGAGGCATGTACTGACTTCGTGCCTGGACTATGATGACGTTAGGGATTTAGATAGTATGGGTATTACTCATACTGCGGGGGTGTGGGATTTCAGTAGGGTATTGTTGGACGATCGTACTTATGGTAGGCTGGGCGTTTTTGCCCTTGAGGTGTTTAGGCGTAGAAGGACGGCACTTTTAGCGGAGGTTGAACCTGCATCACCATCTTAGCGGTCTCCTGGCTAGCCTTTTTCTAGCTTAGCGTCCCGCTGGGGTGCTGACGGTTTTGATGTGTTATACTGCTTGCTGTGATTGTCTGCTGTTTGCTGTTTCCCGACCTGCTGTTTGCGGCTTGATTTGTGGCTGCAGTTTTGGGTGTTGTGTGTTTGTACTGGTCAGCGTTTGACTGGTTGTGTTCTTGTTGTTGTGTATTGTGTCCGTGGCGCACGATGTCACTTTGAGTTCTCCCGTGAGGGTGGCTCCGTTTATTGTTGTGTTGTTTGAGTGTTTCTTGTTTGTTGTTATTACCATCTTGGTCACCAGTCCGAAGTTGTTTGGGACTTAAACTGGTAGTAGCATTTATGCTACGAGGCCTGACCGGAGGCTTAATTCTGGTGCCACGGGTGTCGGGAGCCCCAGGAATTTCGGTTCCTGCCCGACTATGAAGAGGCCCCCTTTGTGGGAGCAACGTGGTGGCTGTGGTTTAAACCCAAATCGCGGGGAGAGCTATGCTGGCTCGGTGTGGAGTTACATTTTTAACCGGGTGCCGTGACCCATAGATCGGTAGGAGTTTAGATAGTCTCCGGCACCTTACCAAGGTGTGAGGTCATGTCCAAATAACATGGCTTTAAATTGGTACTCACTGGTGATTTTAATCATAGGTGGGGGCGTTGGTGGACGCATTGTATTCACTCGTGCTTTGGCACCGTGAGGTAACGTCCTAGGGCAGGTACTCACGTTAAACCACTGACTTAATCTACTGTATGTGACTTATAGTTTGGCTGTTGGATAGTGAAGACGTGTTTTTTACAAAGCGGAAAATTTTGAGTTGTTTCAAACTGTCGTGTGTGAAAACCGAGTGCTTTACTAGTGTGAGTGATTAATTGTGAAGGATTGTTGTGGTGTCTCAGTTTTTGACTTCAAGGTCAGTAACAATTTGTAGAAGTGAGGTTAGATAGGACTAACGGAGTGGAGTTACCATACTCGTGCGGTGGGTTTTGGTGTTGCCAGAGTGTGTTTTTGTTGACAGTATGGCGTGTTTAATTGACATTGATTTTAAAGTTGTATTTCAGTTTCGGTCGTGTTTATTTGGAATTGGTAACGGACTTTGCTGTGTTGATTGACTCCCTTTGGCTCTGATTATTTTGACTTTGGTGAGTCATTACGTTTTTGGTTTTTGAATTATTATGCCTCCTGCGGGGAGCCTCCTGCGGCTAAGGGTGATGGCTCTAACGCTGCGTCTGGGGCAGTCACTGATGAGGTGATGGGTCCCCCTCCACCTGCGAAGTCTCGTGTCCGTCATACGGAGAGCGGGGTCTGAGGCTGAGGTTAAGGCGATTGTTGGCAAGGCGACCACCAAACGTTTTAAGTCTGCTACTGTTGTTGATGCTGCTGCTGCTGCTGTTGGTGTGGCTAAGAGCGGTGTTGATCGCGTTTCTGCTGTTGGTGCTGCTACTGGTGGTGGTGCCGGTGGTGGTGCTGTTGGTGGTGCTGTTGGTGGTGCTGTTGGTGGTGTTGCTGGTGGTGCTGTTAGTTCTGGTGCTGGTGCTGCTTCGGATGTTGGTGCTGCTGCTATCTCTGATAGCTCTGCGGTTGGTGGTGGTTTCTCTGCTGCGTTTCCTCCGTTGCCATCTGTTGGCAGGGAGAGCAGGCAGGCGTAAAAGGGCTGTGGCTTCGGCTACCGCCTTTCCTCTTGGCTGTGATGCTAGTGTGACGGTAGCTAATGTCAAGGTTGTCACTGACAGTTTTCGTGAGGTGCTGTTCGGGTAGAATCTGAGTGCGGAGACGATGGGCAGACTTATGAGCCAGGCCGGTAGGTATGAGGAATTGGTCATGAGACTGTTGGTAGACAACGAGCGGTTGAGGGGTAGGCTGGACATCATCCAGTCTCTCAGGCCTGCTCAGTCGGTGACCACAGTGCCAGCTCCCGCTGCTAGGCCTGTTGCTCAGGCCCAACGGTTGCTGCGGTTGTGAGGGCACAGATTATCGCTGTTTCCAGGCCTACACCCAAGCCTGTCGAAACTTGGTCGGTGGTTGTACGAGACAAAAAGAAGGGCGCAACTTTCAGAGAGGTAGTGAGCAAGGTCGTCGAACAGGTCGGACCCACCCTTGGAGTTAGAGTGCACGATATGCGGCCGCTGAAGAGGACTAGTGGGGCGGTTATCCGTACACCTTCGGTCGCGGAGAGGTCGAAGATTGCCTCAAACAAAAAGTTTGAGGAGGTCGGCCTGGAGGTGACTGTCAGCGATAAGCTTGGTTCAAGGGTGGTAGTTGCCGGAGTGCACGCGGCGATCACTCCTGATAAATTTATGTCGGAGCTGTTCGAGATTAACCTGAAGGAGCGTATGAGCTTTGAGGCGTTTAAGACGATTGTTCGTCTGGTAACCAGTCCCTGGAGGTCTGACCCTGCCGGAGAGGTCAACGTTGTGCTGGAATGCAGTGAGCGTGTTGCGAACATGCTTCTTGATGTTGGAGGGGTTTATGTGAAGTGGTTTAGCTTCAGGTTGCGGCCTCAGGATGCGATCCCGCACTGCTACCGCTGCCTCGGCTTTGACCACCTGGTGCGTGGTTGCAGGATGAGGCAGGATGTGTGCAGTACGTGCGGGATGATGGGACATCGGGGCCTCCCGTTGTGTTAACCCGGTGAGGTGCCGTAACTGCGAGATGAGGGGCCTGCCAGCGAGTACGCTGTCGTTTGCGTGTCCCACGTACTCGACTATAGTTGCCAGAGCGAACGCCAGACACTAATGGAGTTGCGCCTTTTGCAGCTTAATTGTCAGCACTCGGTGGTGACGTGCGAGCTCGGGCAAGCTATGCGTCAGCTGGACGCTAGTTTTGCCCTGATCCAGGAGCCGTACTTTGCGAATGGTGATGTTAGGGGGATTCCGGGGGGGATGCGCGTATTTACTGACGGTGTGGGAAAGGCCGCGATTATAGTTAGGGACAGCGACGTGGAATGTACGAAGTTAGTTGATAGCCAGCTTGGGGTATGTGTTAGGGTAAAAGGGTGGTTTGGGAAGATATTTCTGGCTAGCATCTACTGTAGGCCTGGCGTTTCATTGGAACCCTATCTAGGGTATATGTATACGGTACTACTCGCGGCGAGTAGTATTCCGGTTATCCTCGGCCTGGATGCGAACGCCTCCTCTCGTATGTGGTTCAGTAAGATCTCCAGACTTGGGTCTGGGAGGAGAGTTGAGGACTAGAGGCATGTACTAACTTCATGCCCGGACTATGATGACGTTAGGGACTTAGATAGTATGGGTATCACTCATACTGGGGGGTGTGGGATTTCAGTAGGGTATTGTTGGATGATCGTACTTATGGTAGGCTGCGCGATTTTGCCCTTAAGGTGTTTAGGCGTAGAAGGACGGCACTGTTAGCGGAGGTTGAACCTGCATCACCATCTTAGCGGTCTCCTGGCTTGCCTTTTCTAGCTCGGCGTCCCGCTGATGTGTTGACGGTTGGTGTGTTATGCTGCTTGCTGTGATTGTCTCCTCTTTGCTGTTTCCTGGTCTGTTGTTTGCGGCTTAATTTGTAGCTGCAGTTTTTTGGGTGTTGTGTTTTGTACTGGTCTATCCTTGACTGGTTGTGTTCTTGTTTTTGTGTATTGTGTCCGTGGCGCACGATGTCACTTTGAGTTTTCCCGTGAGGGTGGCTCCGTTTATTGTTGTGTTGTTTTGAGTGTTTCTTGTTTGTTGTATACACCATCTTGGTCACCAGTCCGAAGTAGTTTGGGACTTACCCTGGTAGTAGCATTTATGCTACGAGTTCTGACCGGAGGCTTAATTCTGGTGCCACGGGTGTCGGGAGCCCCAGGAATTCCGGTTCCTACCCGACTATGGTGAGGCCCCCTTTTGGAAGCAACGTGGTGGCTGTGGCTTAAACCCAAATCGCGGGGAGAGCTATGCTGGCTTGGTGTTGAGTTATATTTTTAACTGGGTGCCGTGACACATAGATCGGTAGGAGTTTAGATAGTCTCCGGCACCTCACCAAGGTGTGAGGTCATGTCCAAATTACATGGCTTTAAATTGGTACTCACTGATGGTTCTAATCATATGTGGGGCGTTGGTGGACGCATTGTATTCACTCGTGCTTTGGCACCGTGAGGTAACATCCTAGGGCAGATATTCACGTTAAACCACTGCAAACAGCAAACCCTCGTTTACAACGTTACAACTAACTAAATTCAACGGAACTCAAAATGATTGGACTGAATTTTATAATATGTTTTGTGTACTGGTCCATGAAAACCCGGATCTGTTAACTATTTCCAAATTTCAATATCTGCGATCTTGCCTAGTTAATACAGCTAGGCTTATTCAATCATTAGGCATCATACCGGAGAATTATGTGCAAGCATTGGAGCTCTTAAAATTAAGGTATGGCAACAAGGGATTGATTTTTAATCTCACATTAAGGCACTATTTAATTTTAAAAAATTTTCGAAACCAAATGTTTCAAGTTAAGGAAATCTGATTGATTCAGTTAATGCTAGTCTTCGTGCCTTAAATTACATTGCTCCAAAAAACCAAATATCAGATAGCATTATTTTGTACCTTGTAACATCTAAGCTTGATTCAGAAACACAAGCAAAATGGGAGGAGGAAGTGTCTACTTATTGGCAAAATTAAGCGTCGTGGCAGGAACTTCCACGTCCAACATGGAGTAATCTTTCAACTTTTTTAGAGAAAAGATGTAAAACTTTAGGAATTGTTAATAAGGCTCATCCACAAAAACCACTTGTTGCCCCACATGGGCGCCTAATAAACAACAACCAATCGTCACCATTCAAAATCCGTCAAGCCTCTTCTCTTGCGGTCACAAACCAAACATCATCATCAAGTTGTCTTTTCTGTAAAACCACACCATACCACAGTGCCTTCCATTGCAAAAAATTTATTGAAATGAATACTTCATTTTTTTCACATTATAAAGAGATTTAAACTATGTCTTAATTGTTTACATTCTAATCACATAGCCACTAGCTGTCCGTCTACCAATAGATGCCAGCACTCAACAAATCAAGTCATTTTGGGAACTACCAGAGTAGAGCTACAATCACCTAATGGAAGGTCCATCATAGTACGTGCGCTATTAGATTCTGGATCCCAACTAAATTTTGTCACTCAAAAGGTTGCTTAATTTTTACGTGTCTCCTGTGAAAAGGTAAATATTAAAATTACAGGTATAGCTTGCAATACATATGAAGCATATAACAACTGCTCGCTGGTGATAAGATCGTGTACAAATAGTGATTCAGCGCCCATCACAGCCATCGTTATTCAATGCATCACTTCGTACCAACCACAGTGCCACGTTTAGAAACTTCAAGGTTTAATATACCAGCCAACATTAGACTAGCTGATCAACATTTCGATGTGCCTGTACCTACAGACTTGTTTATAGGCGCTGGGTTATTTTATGATTCGTTGACGGTTGGATAAGTTAAAACCAAAAACATGCCAATTCTACAAAACATAACATTAGGGTGTATTGCCACAGGTACTAACTATATTAACCATATTAGAACGTTTTTGGAAAATTGAAGAGCTTAATCATGGACCTATTCAAACGGCTGACGAAGAAGAATGTGAAAAGTTTTTTGAAAAAAAAACAACTTTGAGATGCCCAAACATAAAAAAATATAGTTAGACTCCCATTTAAGGAAAACCCAAAAATACTGAGTCTTTAGTTGAAATTGAAACAAAAAGATATTTCTCATTAGAAAAAAGGTTGTCATCAAATCAAAATATTATATACCGGCTTTATAGAAGAATACGTCGCATTAGACCATATGGAGAAAGCTGCATCCAGTATCAACTCGAATTATAATTACATTGCACATCACTGTGTGTTAAAACCAGATAGTTCTACAATAAAGCTGCGAGTTGTATTTCATGGCTCATGCAGAACATCTAACGGCTTGTCATTAAACAGCATTTTAGATGTACAGGCAAGTGTTAGTTAATGCAAGTGGTACACATTAACAGAGCGTTATTTGCCGCGATAAAATAAGTGGTGATTTGTCAACAACAAAAAAATTTAAAACGGTGAGATATGGCACCAGTTGCAGACAATACTTAGCTGTTAAGTGCCTGAAAGTTTTAGCAACAAAAGGAGAATCAACTTATCGAGTTGGATCTAAAATAACCTCACGCGATTTCTACGTAGACAATTTAATGACAGGTGGTAGCAGCATCAAAGAAGTCATTGGTATTAGACACCAAGTCACAGAATTATTGAAAAGCGGCGGTTTTCCATTAAGAAAGTTTGCTGCTAATGTTATTTGTATAATGTATGTACCACTTCAGCTGATATGGTCATCAAAAAAACTATACTTTCGCACACAGCAAAATTGCTTAACCCATTGGGACTTATAAATACTATAATAGGTAGCTGTAAGCTGTTACTACAACGCATTTGGTCACTAAAGCTTCACTGGGACAAATCTGTGCAACAAAGCATCATGAGAGAGTGGAAATAGATCCAAAATCAATTAAAGATGATCACTACAATACATATACCATTTTTAACACCAGTATTAATATTCATACATTTGCAGACGCGAGTTCTATTGTCTATGGGGCATGTGTGAATACAGTCTCGTCCAAAGATAATGAAATGGGTTCCTCGTTATTGTGCTCTGAATCACGTGTTGCTCCCTTGAAGTCCGTCAGTCTACCCCGGCTAGAATTGTGCGCAGCTCTAGTTTTATCTTAACTTTTAGAGTCTATACTTAAAATGTTACCATATTCACCTCAGAACATTACTTGCTGGTCAGGAATCGTGTGCAAAAAATTAAACAAATTGCTATAACATCAAATTTGGCGACATGTTCATTCACAATTGAACCCTGCTGATATATCATCGCGTGACACTCTGGCAAACAGCATAATCAATAACAAACTATGGTTTCATGAACCAGAATTTCTGTTGAAGGACAAATCTGTTTGGCGAAGTACACAATATGCAACACCCGATGAAGCGAACTGCGAAATGCGTAAAGTCTCTTTATTTGCAGTAAACACGAGTACTCATATAATGATATATTAAATAACTTAAAACGTATGAAGAATTATCAAAAGTTGTTGAGAATATTTGTATACGTTTCTCGATTTTTTTTTTCCATCGTAAGAAAATAAATTTGCAAAACAGTTCCAGCTGAATCCGAAGAGATGATACACTCGTTTGAAACCATTCGCCGCTTAATAATAGGCCAATTTTTCCAACGAGAAATTCAAAGTCTAAAACACATCAACAAATTGATCGCCAATCAAAGCTCATAATGTTGTCACCATTTTTGCACAACGGACTTATAGGAATAGGAGGAAGATTAAATAACGCTAACTTACCATTCTCTGAAAAGCACCTTTAACACATAAATTTGTTCACACTATCATTCGTCATTATCATTATAAAAATTTACATGCCGGTGTGCAAACCCTTAACAACACTCTTCGTAACACCGTTTGGATTTTCAGGGCTAAACAAACCATGAAATTATACACGATTGTGTATTCTGCTATAGATTTCGTCCTATAACAGTGCACCAACTAATGGGAGCCCTCCCCACCGACTGAGTTAGTCAGTTCCATCTATTTGCAGTATCTGGTGTCGACTATTACATAACATAACACAACAGCTATGTGGTAGATCACCTATTAAGGTATATGTTGCAATATTCATTTGCTTTTCTGTAAAAGCATTGAACTCGTACCGAATTTGACCATCAATGCTTTCATAACAGCGTTAAAACGTTTGAAAGCAAGACGAAAATGGTGCACCACGATTTTCTCCGACAACGCAACAAATTTTATAGGGGCAAATCGAGAATTAAGGGATATTGTAGCATAGTACGACTTTTGTGACATACTGTATAATACCTACACAATATACAGCACAATATTTGAAAATAAAATATCAAGTATCAACGTTGTTGACCGCCGTATTAACGGCACATTGCATAAATATTTCTCTGGCCATTATATGCTGTTGTTGTTGTGCCGGCACGCTGACGTTTATACTGACTCATGTGCAGGCATCACATTAATTTTAATATAGGTTAATGATAATTAAATAATTTAATGATAATTAAATAGACCATAAGTAGAATGTAATGATAATTAATTATGCACACACAAACCTATAGAATATAAGTTAATTGTAATAATAATTAAATAACAACGCACAAACTAAAAGAAAATAAGTAATTTTAAATGATCGACTTAGGATTGTCAAGTCGGCTTAAATTTAGTATATAAGCCAGAACATTTTAAATTAAAGAACAGAATAATTTCAGACATAAAACGTGCTCCTAGATTGAGCTCGGAAATTATTCTTAAATAAAGAAATAAATAATTTATATTATTAATTATTCTATAACCTTTGTTTCTACAATATGCTGCAATATTTTCTAACAGACCAACACACATCAATCTCGTCTATGAAAGCTTTCAGCAGGAAGGCATAGAATGAAGGTTTATTCATTCGATCGCCACATTTCGGTGGGTTGTGGTAAAGCGCAGTAAAGCAGGCAAAACACTACTTGCGAAGAGCCATAGGTACACATATACTATCTCTCGATAAACGCCATACCGCTTGCTGCCAAGCTGAGGCTATTATAAACAGCAGAAGGTATTTTTAAAAAGAGCTATAACGAGGTTGTGTAAACTTCCAATTGAAAATTAAATTATAATAATGTTGGAACCATGGCTACCAAGGCGGGGAGAATGTTGAATTTCCAAATGGGTATGCAATTAAATTTCCAAGTAAGTATGTAAGTAAATAATACTAAATTTCCAACTGGGTATAAAGCAAAATAATATCAATTATTACATATGTATGTGTCTATTAAACACACGCATTGCACGTTATCGCTGATTGCGACACCCATTTTAAAGCTATATAAAAAAAATTAAATTTGTTTTACCAAACATTTATTAAATGTAGTCACTAGTATTAAATACAAATGTAACAACAACAATTAAGATCAACCGCTTATCGACATACCAATTTAAAAACCATTTATAAAAAATATATGTTTGCATTCCTATAATCTTCTTTTGTTTTGTAACTCAATTTTCATTCCCTTAAAAGAATTTTAATAAAGAAGTTTATAAGAAGACGAAATTGTTTTAATTAATTAAGATCAAATTATTGAAATTAAATCAAAGAAATAGAAGAAGAAAAAGCTCTTGTTCTTAACAGTGTGAATTAAGCCCTTTTATTAAAAGGCGGAGTGCATATTGCCTACTTTTATTATTTATAACATTTGTTAACTCAGAATTTGTTCCGTGTGTCATTATCCTCTTTTTAATTAGCGACGTCAACTTCTGGCTGACTTTATTGTTATATTAAATTGTTAAATTTCCTTGTCTTATTACATCTGTTCGATTATATGAACTGGACGATTACCAGCATAGGCAAAATCTAATCTGCTGATAATTGCGTCCAAATTAACTACTGTCCCATGGTTGGTTAGTAAGTTGTTCGCGTCCTCTGAAATTTTGTTTCCAACTGTTCTTAACATATAGTCTCATTGAAAAAGATTTAATAACATTAATGCTTCGTCACATCGCACGGAATCGTTTGAATTGAATTCTATATTCAGCAACTGCGCTGGCATTTGTCAAACGTGCGAGGTTTTCTGTAAGTTCATCTGTTTTTGCCAGTAGCGGCCTTAACTGAGCCTCTATCAACCCCTTAATTTGGTCTTCGCTTGTCCTAAAAGCTCTAAGCGACTCTATCAGTTTGTCAATTTTCCCAATTGTATCCAGTTGTCTTCTTTCTCTTTGTAGTTGCCTTTCTTCTTGTAATGCTGAAGGTGAATGGTAAACCTTCAGGATACTGCCCCTTTTTTCTGCTTAAAGCTGATTTCAGCGCCTGATCTGGGTTTCTTTTCTCTTTATTCATGTTGCGGCTGCAACTTTCTGGCTAAAAACAGGAGGTTTGGTTATAACATTCAATTCAAAATAAAAAATATAGTGATGATAATTGATGATGTTTATTTCTAAATTAATATAAGATACAATAACGGCAAGTTAAAATACAACAAGAATCAAAATACATACCGCAGTATTGCACCTCCTTCTTCAACAATGGCTAAACTTTTATTAATATTAAAGATTACAAGGCAACATAAAGTTCCCGCCAATTAACATTGTAAAGGAGAAAGAAGGTATTAAGGAACGTACAATAACACGGATCACAAAGAAGCGTCGAACTATATCTTTGTATTCACAATAACACACAGATGTTCATGTAGAACAAATCATTTTAAACTTAACAGGGTGTTCTGAAATACTCTCGTCCCCGTAACGCGACCAGTTTCTCTATCACCAGATCCAGAACAGCCAGTTTGGAATTGGCTCGTTGTAGTTCGCCATTGGCAGTTTTAACCATCGTCTTCCTTACAATTTCATAATTTCCGGAGTACAAACGTGTGACCAAACATCGCTGCCTTTGATTTCGTAAGATATTGGGTTCACAAACAAACATAACGTCACATTCTTCGATTGGCTTTGCGGATCTGCACCACTTTACTCTCCTTGTTAATGTTGGTAAATATTCTTATACCCACTTCTTCCAAAATCTGTCTCTTAAAGCCCTCGCTACACGCCAGTGTTTTTTATACTAATCATTATGGTGTCAGGAACGTCCGCCGTAGGCGGTGAAGGACTGTTAGGTATCCCTAATAGAAAATGATTTGCTCTGAGTGGTTCTTCTTCTTGTAGATAAATTGGCAGATGAGTCAAAGGCCTGGAATTAATTATATTTTCGGCTTTAATAAGAAGTGAATGTAGTAAGTGTTCTTTCGTGGCGACTTCTTCCAACGTTTGACGTAATATTTTCTTGACGCACTGGACCATTCTCTCCCATACTCCTCCCTCGAAGGAATTTGTCGGACAATTGAATATTCATTCGACTACCTTATTAAATGTGTTCGATCAGAATCAAAGACATCTTTGAAACTCTTAGGCTCCTCGTTGGCGCCTACAAAGTCCTTTCCGTTATCCGATCGAATTCTTGTCGGCACACCTCCGCGATTCCTGAAATTCTTTAAAGCGATGATGCAGGAATCCGTTGACAGGTCATGAGCTATTTCGAGATGAATAGCTCGAATCGTCAGGCAAGTGAAGAGCGCTACCAATCTTTTTTTGCGTTCTACGTCTGAGGCTAACATTACTTGGTCCAAAATAATCAAGACCAGTGTATTTAAATGGGATAATGTATGGCTCAAGCCACAGGCTCCATGACTGGTACTATTGGTGAGGCAGTATTTTTCCTGCATAAAAAGCATTTTCAAGCAACACTTTTAAGAAGATGTCTTAATTGAGGAATCCAAAATTTTTTACGTATTTCGCAAACCATTGCTTCGTGATTTTGATGCTTCATTTGGCAATGAAAATGCATTACAATGAGCCTTGTGAAGTAGTGATCCTTAGACAATATCACAGGCCTTCAGGTACTATATGGCAAACTGCGGGCTGCATCGATCCTTCCGTACACTTTTAAAAGACCATCGTCATCGATGAACGGCATATTTTGGCTAAGTTACTATACTTTGTGACCGTTTTGCTTTTCTCTATACATTTTATATTTATCTTCAGTAAATGTTTCCCTTTGGACCTGTCGACATAAGATTATTTCGGCTTTTTCTAAATCTGTGGCACTTAATCTATAGCGATCTGAATCACCACATCGATTCCGACACAGTTTTGCAAAACAGAGGATTTGCCCGACCGTTCGTTTTAATCCGCTATAAGATGAGAATCTTACAATATTTATGAATTCACCCTTTGAATTTGCAAGTTAGACCCTTGGGTGCATCTCTCCTTTGTCTTGTTCTTCTTGGCGAGAAGTTATATTTTCGTCGATGGGCCAGTCATTCTCATGCTGATTAAGAAAGGAAGGTCCATTTAGCTATCTACACGTAGTATAAAAATCTACGTTATTATAGCAGCGGGTGGCATCGTAAGCTATATTTTCTCTAGTAGGAACCCATTTTCAATTTTCGACTTTGGTTGAGGAAAGTATCTCAGCTATTCTGTGCACTATGCATGGCTTATCGTTTCTATGACCACTTGAGATCCATTTAAATACCGTTCTTGAGGCGCTCCACATGATTGTTGAAGACGACACTATTTTCTGCTCACCTATCATGCTTTGTTTTATTTTAGTTCCGAAGACGGCTACTTGTAATTCGAGACGTGGAACCAAAATTTTATTAAGAGGGGCACACTTTGTTTTTGAACATATAGAACTAACACTAATATTATCATTTGATGAGACAAATATCCAATAAGCCATGGCTGCAAAGGCTAATTCGCTCGCATTTACAAAAATATGTAGTTGATTTCTTTCAATTTTTCCTTTGGGAAAATAAAAACGAGGTATGTGAAAATTCGATGTATCTGAAAGTTTTTCTCGCCATTTTTCCCATACTACGTAATAGGCTCATCCCTGCAAATCGCATGTTTCTAAATATTTCGAAGTATTATTTTGCCTCCTACAGTAAATTAACCCAAAAATTCTAATGAATGGTTTATATGATGATGCTTAACACTTGCCGTTTTGTGGGCTTCTTATTGCCCAAAATAACAACTTGATCAATCTTTATAAATTTTTAATCAAACATAAAGGTGTCTAAAGCAGAATCTCAAGAAAGTCTTAGCACATTTCCAATACTAGCGTACGCTGAGGTAATTTTTGAGGCCGATGTGCCATTCAACGCCGAAATGACGTTATTCGAGTTTGTAGTGAATCCTCTTAAATCGAAACCTCCATTTGTGTGAATTTGTGTCTCTTGACGAGAGATTTCATGGCTTCTTCGACGGATTCGAAACTATCTATAAAATCATCCATATAGTGATGGTCACAAATTGCTTCTATTGCTCTAGGATAGTAACCTATATGTTCCTTAGCATTTATTTTCAAAACCTGGAGGGCAGAACAAAGTGCGCAGGTAGCTCCGAAAGTCATTACTATCATTTCAAATTCTTCTGGCGCAGTATCTTGTTTGTAGTTTGTCCATAAGAAATGCTGAGATATTCTATCGCTCGGCTGTATATTTACTTTATGGAACATGTCGCAGATGTCTGCAGTGACTGCGATTTTACTAGTACGGAACTGTAAAGTGTTGTTGGTAGTGATGAGATATATTGAGGCCCTTTCAGTAGATTGTCGTTCATAGAAGTGCCGTGTGCTTTAGCGGCAGTGTCAAAAACTAATCTAATTTTTTTCTTTGTTGTGGTTTATAGTTCCAAAATGAGGCAAGTACAACTTTCAGTTTGATTTCAAGTAGATATCGGCTGGTTGAACTTTACGAGAGTAACCTTTTTTAATATAATTATTTATGACTTCACAGTATGCTGTTAACAGATTTTCATCCCTTCGTAATTTTCTTTTGATACCCCCAAGTCGGCTTAACGCCATGGAGTAACTGTCTGGCAACTGCAGTTCAACACTTTTCCATAGAAGTCCTGTTTGAAATCGGTTTCCCACGCGTTTTGTAGTTTCAAGAAGAATTCTCTTAGCTCTGTCATCATCGCCGCTTTCCACCAGGTGAGCCACTCTCACACCCATGATTTCAATGTTAAAATAATTTTCAACCATTTTATAAATCTTTTGATCTTCCTGAACATAAGAAAAGAGGCATGAATGTGACAGAGTGGATAATGACGTACACGGACCGAAGACAACACATCCTAACTGAGTATTTCATGCGATTGGTCCACATGACTTTTTTATATTTATATTGGATGGTAACCATAGGCTTCCATGGTCTAGTCCAATTAACAATTTTAGTCTAATATTTGGTAAGTGGCTTTATTGAGTTCGAATAGGAATTCTGAAAGACTTTTTTAATATCTTTTTCGCTGAGACATTTCTCAATAGATGGCACCTTTCCTTACCAGCCACACGTACTCTCAAGTTGAAGGTCGTTCCCTTACTAAACGACCACCAAACCACTCGATATTTAAACTAGTACCTTTACCACGCACAACAATGTAATCAGCTATCTTTTCATTCAGCATGGTTATCAAAGATCCATCATGAAATAGCGCATAAATGTTTATGATACGTTTTTCTCCTTATAGCGTGACGGGTAATACACGGAACAGCACTTTCTTATTATTATGGGAGCAACACAAAACGTTTTGATTTACCCCACGTGTATTACAAGCGCTCGGCTGCGAGGAGGCAGTGGGGTTATGTTCGTCATCATGGAGAAGTCCATTATGTTTTCGCTGGCAACCTTTTTGTAGGCATGTTTTCTTCTTACGCCACTCGCGAGTTGAATGTTCAATATTAAGGCATTGAAACTAGACGTCAATCTTACATATATATATATATATATATATATATATATATATATATATATATAGTTAAATTCAAAAATTTGCGGCACTCGTATGTAATTGTAACACTCTCGCCTCGGCGCACTGTTAACGTCTTGTATTAAATTTGCCACTTCACTCAACCACTTCCTAAAATGCTCTATTGTACTATACGTGGCTATATTTATTGATATTTTTGCACATTCTAACCTTTACTCATGGGAAGTTTCGAAATTAATTCTTATAAAAGAGTTGGGTTGGCCATATGCTGCTTACCATTTACTGATTTTAGAAACACTGCTAAGTTTTTTACTTGAGCTGAAAACGACACTAATTTTCCTAAGTTGTTTTCGTTAATATGAGGCAACTCTTTTAATTTTTTCAGCTGGCTGTAGATAGCTGCTCTGTCCTACTAAAACGGAATTATAATTGGTCAATGAAATCGTTGACGTTATCAGCATGAATCAGAAGAGCTTTCACTATTTCCTTAGCTTCAACTTTTAGAGCATTTTGAAGTCGTTGATTATTTTCAAATTTAGTATAGCCATATGTGGCTGTTGATTGACTGTATGCTGTTACAAATAAAGGGCAATCCTCAGGTTCTCCACCAAACGGCGGCAAGTCTTGTACTTTTCTAGATGTTGTAAATCCAGCTGGTATATACTGTATACCGTTTAAACTTCTAGTAGCGGGTTGTTGTTGTTGGCTAGCAAATGGCGGGATAAAATTATTTGCTGAAAATGGCGCGTATGTAAGAGACGACTTTGGCGCTGACTGCGATGATAGCAGCGCGGCTCTGGATGCTGGAATTGGTTGTTGAGTATGTGTGTATACCGTTAAGCACGACGGTATATTAGAGGCTTGTAAGTTGTAGCACCCTATTATTTTATGTTTGTTGAGTCACTTGCCGCTTGTGAATTAGACTCCAGTTTCTGGCACTTACGTCTGATTTCCGCAAGCTGAGATTGAGTGTCTAAAAGCTGGCATTTCGTTACTTACATCTGTTTTTGCATTTCTGCTAAGGCGGCTGTCAGTTGCGAATTTACCGGTTCTGACTCAATGAGTGTCTCAGGCTTTTTCTTTGCAGTGATTTGTTGGACTGTTGTCGTCTTAATACCAGTAATAGCCGACAAATTTGCTTATATTGACCCTTGAAGCTGACTGTATCTGATTTCTCGCTGGGCTGGCTGTATTGCCTCTGGTCATATCGGATGCATTTGTTTGATCTGGAGGATCTGCAATGGTGTCGGCACTAGCTGTGCTACTTAGCTATGGCGGGCTTCAAACTACTGGTGGTGGCATACTTTTCAAATAAGTGCTTGTAACCTCACTTTATATTGGCGGCACGAACACCATATATGTACATATAAATTCACAATTTGACACACAAAATTATTGGCAAATTTGCGATATAAAAACGTTGCGGCTGCAACTTTTTGGCTGAAAACAGGAGATTTGCTTATAACGTTCAATTCAAATATAAAAATATAGTGATGACAATTGATTATGTTTATTTCTAAAGTAATATAAAATACAATGAAGAGAAGTTAAAATACAACAATAATCAAAATACATACCGCAGTATTGCACCTCCTTCAACGATGGCTAAACTTTTATACATACATATTAAAAATTATAAGGCAATATCAAGTTCCCGACAATTAACATTGTAAAAGAGAAAAAAGGTATAAAGGAAAGTGAAGTTTTTTTCAATTATATACAATTTTGCTAGAGTTATTTTGTCCTCTTACAATACTTATTTGTTTTTCTAATTGTCTGCTTTTACAATTTTTTTGAAATAAATTTTTAATTAATCACTAAAGTCTTCTTCACTTTTACCCGTAATTTCTACAAGTATATATCTAGCTGTATATAGATGTTTATGGTGTATCGAATTTTTCATAATTTTGACCTTTTCTACTGATTAAATTTTTGTGTATTTTACACCATCGATTTTCAATAGGTAATTTAAAACAAATAAAAATTTATTTACATGTATTTTATTGAAGTGTCAAATAATTTTCCAAAATTTTATAAACATATAAAATCAAATAATCCTGTATATAAAAATGTGTGTTTGTATGTTTCAAGAAGCACTATAGGCTGTCTTATATGCTTTAGTTTGGACTGGGATGCGATAAAATGGAAAAAAACGTTAAAATTCTAACAAAGATTAGAGTTAAAATAATAATTAAAATAGTAGTAGCGAATCACACCGGGTTTGAGCTTAAAAAATATAAAATGGCAAACATATTTCACAAATGCTGCCATATTTAAAACAAAACACGCGGGCAAAAGTACCGTTGAAATTACCAAAGTTGTTTTAGGAATAGGTAAAGATAACTGTTAGGTACGAACACGACCAGATATCGGTTTGTAGAAATTACGGGCATTATTTCTTTAATCTTCATCTTTGAATTTTTCAATAATATTATATTCAATTTTTGTTAAAGCATAACCCATTTTTTTTTTTTTTTTTGAATTTATAACTTCTTTACTCACTTTAATATATCTTATAATTTCCAATGTTCACCGTTTAAATATTCGGGAAGTGTTTTTCTTTAACTTTTTATCTTTGGATATTTTAATAATTTAGTCAATTATATTTCTAGAAGATAAGAAGCCATAATTAAAAATAAGGGAGGACAAACCAAAAATTAAATATTGTTACGAAAGTAAAAATACAACACTGCATTGTGGAATTTTGGTATATTTTGTCTCACCCTATTAATTTGGCAGCACTGCCACATCGACCATCTTTACTTTATATTTGAATTAACGGATATGGAAGATGGTCGATATTTCCTGAATCTTCCAAAATGTAGGCAATTAGGTATATAAAGTGCTGTTTTAGCTACACATCAGTTATTTATCGTTTTGCTGTCAATAAACAAAGTTGTGTTAAAGCGGAAATAAAAGTGTTATATAAACGAATATTAAGTGTTGTATTAAGACAAGCAGTATAAATATTATAAGTAAACAAAGAAACAGTAAAACAATAAAAATAACGGTGTTTATTTTATTTTAACGCAATTTAAACGAACTCAAAAGTTTTAAAAAGGATAAAACATAACAATATTATAAATAATTGTGTTCTAAGCGGTTTTTTTATATCAATCACAACTTAGCACTCAATTTTTGGAGGTGGAAATTAAGTTATATTTTTGTTTTTGATTTTCTTTTTTTATAGTATAATATGAAATTCTTTTGCATTTTTAAATATACAGTTTTAAACTATAACAAATGATGAATATTAGAGCGAATTTTATTTTAAAATAACGTATTTATTTTTAATAAAAATTTTCGCTTACAAAATAAAAGTGGCTGTGAGCACTAATTATTTGGAGCAATTGTAGAGATAATAAAATTTAATCTTTGCTTTTTAATTTTTGGGATGATCTTTTCGAATCAAGAAAGAGACAAAATAAATGAATCAAGGCCAAAAAATATTTAAAGAAAGAAAAGCAAACAAGGTGATTATAAATTTAAAATTTATAATAATTACACAGCAGTTAGAATTTATGGACCGATATTTTATATTAGTAAGAACCATTATTACAACTTGTTTTAGCTAAATGCAGGATTTTAACTGACAGTTAAGTATTATATTAAGTATACAATAAGTTAAAAGTGAGCGTTAAGCTGAAGGGAAGATCATCTTACCTATAACTTTTAAAGTTAAGTTTATGTTTGAACATGCCATATATGTATATTATTTTGAATATGGAAACTTCAAATATAAACATGAAAAATAAACATTTATGAAATAATAGCTAAAATCAAATCAAAATGGAAAACAGATAACGTTTGTTTTATATAATTATAATTATATAATAAAACAAAACACATAAAAATTAAAAAACCTAAAACCACAACACACAAATTTTATAAACAAAATGAACCAACGTAACATAATCATTTTTAATTCAAGTAGTCAAGGGTTTTTTAAAGTAAAATGAATGGACTTTAATTATATATGTATGTGATAAAAATCTTAACAAAAACAATAAAATATATTGGATTTAAGATCAATGTTTTAATATTTACTAAATAAGTTGTTTTTAGACGTTGCTGGCTGGAAAAAGGTATGTAGGTACAAACAATTTTAAATTTTACTTTTAACAATTTTTGTATATGTATTTATATACGGTAATATTAATATTATTATTATGATCGCATTGACCAGGCACTTTTGCAAGACACTGCAACCAATAGGATCTATTTTACCCATTCCGATCTATATGAATACCAGCAGATCTGAAACCATAATGGTGGATATATCACCCAGTGGGAACCTATGTCTACGTAACATTTCCACCTAAACCTTTCAAGAACCACACATTCACATAATATGTGCTCCGCTGTCTTCGATGCCTGTGAACACAGTCTACAAATATCCACTTCTGTGACCGCCATCCATTTTAGATGCGTTCTTAGACCAGGTCCCTAGTGAAGAATTGTGTAATGGGAAGAAGACCAGCTTTGCATTTACCGCAATAACTGGCCGTGGTCTTTATGCAGGTGCGTAAATCCACTTACACGATCTGTCTTTAAGTCCTCTGATCTTCCCACCAAAAGCCAATGGCTCCTGTAAGAGGCCTAGACTGATCTTATCGTTGGCAGACCTACGACTAAATATACCTGACGCACCTTTAGCCACATGTAGTTTTGCTTAAGGTGCTTTAATGGTGATCCTCATCAGCCGGATTACTGGCAAAAGGGATGATTGATGAGCACTCATCGCCACACACAGTTTCATCGCTGTTTACTAGTACGCCGCTTACGGTACGTACCACGGACACTTATGTCACCTAAATTTGGTACACTGGTCATCATTACCAGTTGAGTTACATTCATATAGAGTGGCCTATTCATCGGTTTAAATTTAAACCAGCGGTTATTTCGAATCTGGCACTACTTCTGTCACAAATTCAGTATATTATATCCACTGAACGAAATGAAACGATTTACGCTTCAGCAACGTTGGGATTTATTGTAATTTTTTTTCCAAAATAAAGACAATTTGTCGGAAGTTGCACGAAGAAATCATCTTTTTGGATGAAGCTCATTTTCATCTTAGTGGCTACGTTAATAAGCAAAATTGCCGTATTTAGGGCTCAGAAAACCCTTACAGAAGCCAATGAGTGGCTGTTTGGAAATATTTCATATTTCGCAACCATAACGGCCAATGGAGATATCTATCGCACCACGATAACCAATTTTTTTTGCCTGCTCCATGGTATTGACGTGAACAATCTTTGATTTCAACAGGATGGTGCAACTTGCCACACATCTCATGCCACAATCGATTTATTGTGTCAATTATTTGATGGCCGTTTAACTAGTCTAAATGGTGATGTCAGTTGGCCAACAAGAAGCTGCGATTTGACATCGTTGGTCTATTTTCTGTGGTGCGTCGGACTATTTTTTGTTAGCATAAAAAACCAGAAACAATTGAGCATTTAAAGGCCAACATTCGTGATACCATTGCCGAGATACGTCCCCATACTCTCGAAAAAGTTCTTGGATATTGGTTCGATCGAATGGGGTACTGTGAGGCAAGCCATGGCAGCAATATGAATGAAAGATTTCATTTCTAACCGGAACAGTTGTAGTTTACAACAAAAAAATAAATTTGACAAACTTTAATTTAAACTTTAAATTGCCCACCCTATATATAAGAAAACGACAAGATTTTATATTCGGTCCTTTTCAGGATCTACAAATATTTTCAAAGGCAGTTTTAAATATATACATATGTATATTAGGGTCGTCTACAGTTGTATGGAAAAACGTTTTTTTCAAATTAGACACCGTAACTCCCCCTAAAATGTGTACGTTATGCAAAAGACTTCGGTCATCGGAAAAAGGAAAAGTGTGGCGCATTGCCTCTCAAGTTTACCCCTTTTGTGAAAAAAAAAATAATATACAAACTAATAAAAATTATTTTCTGTCTTTTTTATTAATTTTCAGATACTTATGTACGTACTGTACATCTAAACATATGTATGTGGAAAAATTTTATTTTTATAAACATCGAAAAAATTTTGAAGCAAATTCCAAGTGCGATGGGCCACGTTTTAACCTTGCCCAATCATGATAACATTTTTCACACCATATTTTTAGACCATAACAAACATTTTTAGGGGAAGTTACTCTTATCGAAAAATAATGTATATGCATATAAAATTACGGCAACACTGCTTTTTATTTGTATAAAAAAATGTTCGTGTAAAAGTGATATATTTTAAAATAATCATTCGACTTCGTAAGCATTAACAAAACAAACCGGTCTAAATTGATTTATCCTAACGTGCCGTCTATTACTCAACTATTCCGGTACTCTGGTGATGATTCAGAACCACAACAATCTATATTCATACAAAATTATAACGACTTATGCCAAAATTCTCTTTCACTAAGTACTACAAATGTATAATATATCTTCCGAACAGCAGCAATTTAACCAGGAGGGGCTTAGTCATTTAATGAGAGCCCTAGGGCTAAAAAAGCATCTGAAATTCTAGCTTCTCGAATAAAGGAAAAAAATCTGTTAACCCAAGAAACAAGAATTTTATACTACCGTAATAGATAGAAAAACTTACTTCCATTCTTTTCCGAAGACGATGAATTTGTTTATTGTTCAAATGTTTCTGGTTTAGTAACAGCAATGGGATTAGAGAAGTATGATCCAAATAGGGTTGACACATTTGAAATCAAAGAAATTAGTACATGATCGAAAAGAAATCAGTATTTAATAAAATTTCAATACACATTTTTTTTTTAACAAAAAAATACATAACGATAAACAAAACTTATTACACATATTTAATGTAGTTTAAACAAAACATTTTAAACCTACGTGTTAGTTAAATAAGTTAAATATATTTATCGCCTTTTCGTACTTTGTCTTTGCAAGTGCTGAATTTTCTTCTAGGCCAACAATGGGACTACAAAAAACATCTGTGTTTTGTTTGTTTATGGAATAGCAGTGCCAGATCTAAACATTGAATTATAAAACACTGGCCTTTGAGGGGACACCAGAATATAGTTAATCTACCACTTGTGCCTAGGGATCGTATAATACTGCCACCTCTCTATACCAAGCTAGGACTTATGAAACGAAAGCTCTCAACAATGACGGTGATTGTCTTAGATATATCAGTAGTAAAAAGTTCCAAAATTTGAGTTCGGAGGAACTGAAAGCTGACATGTTTGATGTCCTTCAAATCAAAAGATTAATCAATGATGAAAACTTTAGTAGTTCCATGACAGATATTGAAAGAAATGCTTAGAATAAATTTTTTTGGGTAGCGCACAATTTCCTGGGAAACAAAAAGGATGACCATATTTTGCTGTTTGTTTTATTACAATCGAAGTAAAATTAAATGTCATTAAACAAAAACATATTTCATTTCTGTCATATATTTTGACATATATTAATCACGAAAAAAAGGTTCAGAAAGAACTTTGTTTCTGTTGAAAAATTATTTGTTGTAATGGCAACTCTACCTTATTGAAATCGCATTAAGCTCAGGTATTGATAAAATATAGTATTCAGTTATTAAACACTCCCAAGACGCATTTAAATTGCACCTAACTAATCACCTCTGTCCATCATCTAATTTTCCAAAATCCACCAGCGTCTGTTTCCATATTGGGCGGCTTGGTAGCCTGTCTGCTCACAGACACGCAGTAATTATCTACAACATGACGGTTATGTATAAAAGGCACTTTTTGTTCGTCCGATATGAGTAAGGGTTGAGCTACATGTATCCGGTCGGGGGGCTCATAATCTCCGGAGACCCTATTCCCGCCACCAAGTTCTGAATCGAATGCTTCCAAGGTCTAGGTTAGTCTGATGGAGACATGAGTTCAGAATAGTCTGAATGCTACTGGTATCGAACCAAAACCAGGAGGAAGTAAGGAGAAACCAAGACTTTCCAAATGCGAAAAACCTGGTCCGAAAGAGAGTAGTAGCAGAGAGCTGCCTCTGGATTCTAAGGCAAGCACCTCTTAAGCTGCCCTGGCCTGCGCCAACAATCCGCCCGGGAAAACTTGGAAATAGTGCGGAAGAAGCTAATGGGAGTGTTCTAGAGAGTCCTGAGGAAAACCCAGGCCCTTCCCCTCAGTGCGAAGATACGGTATCGCGGGCGCGTTGCCTGCTCACACGAGCGATCGGTTTTGCTTCTACAACGGGCGATCGCCCTTTTGGAAGACCTATGAGGGGGTGCTAGACTCGAAGTGGTGTCCCTTGATGAGATTCTACGTCGGCCTAGAGCCATTGCCCGAATTACCGACGAGCCAGCCGACAAGAAAGACATCCTGGAGCACATACGTTGTGGAAACCCTGACATCCCTTCACATGATTGGATGGTGCCGGAGTCTCTGCATCGGATGGCTCATCTCCTGCAAGGAGTCTCTGCCACCTTTATGGAAGAAAGGTGGAAAGATCTACTGTGTTTTCGAGTCGGACTTTCAACAAGTCTTCCGGGGTGACAGAGAAAAACCGGTTCAGGACGAGAAGGATCCTGGTCCGGAGGATATGTCGCTCAAGAAGAAAAACAGCATCGGCTGCGCTGCTTGTCCGCATGGTTGAGAGAGGGGTGGAACTGGCACTAGTTCGGGAACGCTGGATAGTTGGTGACGTGCGGAGAAATAAGCTGCTTTATGTTACGGAGTCAGGTGAGATCAGATCGTGCACTGTGGCAAGCAAAAATGGTGAGGATACGATAGCGACGGCCTACGAGACCGGAAATATCGCCGGGTGGTATTTACTACGAAGGGGAGTAAAACGGGACCAAGGGACTTCAGACCCATCAACCTATCTTCTTTTCTTCTGAAGACTTTGTATCCACTCAGTACGATAGAACCTAACTTATTATCTGGGGGGTTCTTTCCCCTCTCCTGTAAAATTTGACCGCTAACACTTTGCTCGTGAGACTTGTTTTTAATTGATTCAAGGCTGTGGCATATGCGGATGATGTTGCTGTAGCTGTGTCGGCAAAATTTATCGACACAATGTCGCAACGCCTTCAAACATCTCAGTGGGTAGAGCACTGACAGTGGGCCCGGGAAAGACGGAATTGGTACTATTCACACGCAGTACGAAGTTTCGTCGTTTTCCCTACCGCATCTGCATGGGGTTGACTTGGGCTGATAGCGCGAAGTATCAGGAGGTAATCCTGGACTCCTAGCTATCCTGGCTCCAGAATACACGTGAGAGGGTGGTAAGGGTGAATGTTGCGCTGTATACTTGTCGTACGGCCGTTGGAAAGTCCTGGGGTTTAAATCCTAGAAATTTCAATTAAATTTTTAACACGGTGGTTAAGCTAAAAATTATGTATTGTGTGGTTGTAAGGTGGAGGTCTCTTGAGAAATCTACATATCGCAGGATTTTTGACAGGGTTCTGCAAAGTGCCGCACTGATGATTACAGGTGCGCTCAGGTCCACTTCTTCGAAAATATTTTTTGTACTACTGAAGTAGCTTCCAGTGGACCTGATGGCTTGGCAGATGGCGATCATGTCTGCGATAAGGTTGGTAAGGGCATGGTCGGACATTGTCTACGGGCATGCGGCCATCTTTAGGTATTTGGATACGATCCCTGATGGAATAGATTACTGTACACCCAAACCCTTCCTGGATAGAATGTTCCTCGTGTGCATCCCACAGAGCCAGTAATTGGGCCCGGTTCTGTTCTTTATTCCTGCATACGGGGAGAGAGTATCCCTTAAACTGCCGGACCACAGCAGTATCTTACAGCCGGAGATATCGGCGATAAAAACGGCAGCGGACTGGTTGATGTACTATGGGTATGCGATTGTGCTATCCGGATTTGTACGGACAGTCAGGCTGCGATCAGGGCGCTTTCCGGTGTCTAGTTGACATAGCGACTGGTGTGTGAATGCCGGGCATCTCTGAACAAGATGGCAGGACATTCAGACCTGGAGATTATCTCGGTCACTCTGACACCCATTGGTATTATGTAGCAGACGAACTGGCGTAAGTAATAAGGAGACTGACCGTTCGGTTGCGATACCACTCTTCTCTTGCAGACCCATGGTCGTGCTTGGCAGGGCACAGCTACGGTGGGATGATGAACCCACATGCTCTGTATCCAGACAAATCCAGCCACTGTATGATTAAGCTAGCTCGAAGTCTATTTTGGGGATGCCAAGACATAGGATACGAATTCCGGTGGCTATGATTATTATATTCAGTGACTACTGTACGGGTTGTCAGGATGAGGAGGAGACTGTCGAGCATTTCTTGTGTCAGTGTCCAAATCTTTCGGATATTAGGACTGCTTTCTTGGCAGTACATTTCTGCATGCCTTGTCAGACCTGGCTGATGTGAGTATCAGCAGGATCTCTTCTTTTGTGCATGCGTCTGTCTAGTTCGGTTCGGACCAGAATGCCTTTTTTACTACCGATATGGGTATCACTGTGTGATCAATATTGGATCCAGGTGAGCTGGACCGGTGTCTGGTTACCTGGTTACAATATTTGCAAAAAGGGAACTATCATCACATCACATAAATTGAAAAAATCTGTTGTAATACATATGTATGTATGTATATCTAAACCGAACAAAGATAAAGTCCAGCTTGATGTCAACATCTTGTTAAAGCGAAGCATTCGAGAAAATGGTCTCAAGAAGATTATCGTAGTTCATTTTTCTGAACAATCTAATAAATATTAGAGAAACAGTCTTCAGACCAAACGACAGTACTATGCTGTTGCTTTAATGTAAATAGAATATAATATAGTCAAGATAGTTTCTACTCGTAATCACTGTGCCTTGCTTAGTCCAGATTTTAAAAAGGCATTTGATATGATATGACTTCATTCCGTTTGAAGTCAACTTAAAAATGGAACATTGATAAAAATATATATCAATATGTCAAATTCTTTTTCACCAATAGAACTTTCACTCTTATCATGTATCATTAACTCAGAAACATGGTAATGGCATACCATAGGACTCACATTTGTCAGTGGTTTTAGTCCTAATAGCCATTGGGAAAATAAATAAAATTAATCCCAGACATAAACATTTTTCTTACTGCCTGCAAGCTCACTAATGTTAATGACACACAAATATATCTTGGTAGAATCATTTGAACAACTGGAATAACACTTCACGCGCCAAGATTTCAAAGCAGAAATTCAAACACCTACATGTCCGCTGCAAACACAAATGCATTTTTCCAACTTTTAAAATTAACGACTATTAATTCGAAAATACTGGATCTCGTTTCTAATAAAAAATTAAACTGGGTCAATAATATAAAGTGGCTTTTTTCTAACATGACAAAATGCTTAAATATCCTAAAAGATATCAAGGGTCTATCAAGCGAAGCTCCCGTAAATTTTCTTAAAAATATTAAAATAAGTATTTTAATTAATTATGGGGTTATCATTTATGGAAAAACTGCGAAGTCTAACCTCCTAGCAATAAAATAATATAATTATTCTTTTTTACGAACTATAACTCAAGCCTTCTACACCACTCCGGTTATGAACATTTTGCAAGAGTTTAATTTAGAAAGCAGAAGGGAAGTAACTAACCATTTTTTTGCAATTTGGTTTTTGACATATTCTGATAGAATATTCTAAAATACACCAGCACAAAAAAAACCACTGCAATACCATTTAATATTATTACATTTTTCTAAACAATTTAAGAAAATGCGGAATTTATTTTAAACAAAAACTTGAAAGAAAATAGCGCTAACTGACAATAAGTACAATAAAATACATAGTAAGTATTCGATTTTTCTTTATTATTATTCGAGTTCGATACTTGATCTCGTCAAGTAAAGTCGTCTTTAACAATAAGCGGTCAGTTGTTCTAAAGCAAGAAATTTAACGCTTGAAAATTCAAAGTATATGTGTTGTTATTTTTGTAATTCGGATGTTGTTATTATTGAACTCTCCTGTTTGCTGTTTAACAAAACACTAGCAGGGTTAGCAATACACAAATGACCCCTGAGGACAAATAATAGAATTTAGATTTGAAAAAATCTAATATGAAGAGACCAAAAAGAGCACGGACTGTTCCGGGTATGTTTTCCAATATACATACAACTTCAAATAATCGATTTAGCGAATTCGCTAAACTAAATGATATGGAATTGGATACAGTTTCCAACATTACTGAGGTTAAAGCAAGAAAACCTCCACCATTGGTAGTCGATGCCAAAATTTATCTCAACGATCTTCAAAAACCACGACTAAAAACGAACGGCGATTGGTACGGAAGCATATGTAATATGCAAAAAAAATCGCTTGTATACAGTGTTTCTTTATGGGCTTCCTAAAATTAGTGTTGTAGACATCAATAATGGTATTCAGGAATATAACTTAACAGCATCATCTATAACTGAAGTTAACACGAAGCTTAGTACAGTTAACAATGATGTATATAAGGTACAAATTGCAAGAAAAAATTTTAACCCAAAATTTTTAAACAATGTGTCCTCACTATGCAATATAATAGTATCTTGGAAAAAATGTAGACCAAGGAAAAGTGAGAACCCTACGCAATGCTGGAATTGCCTTATGTATGGCCATGAAGTTGGTCACTGTCACCTCCTTCCGGCATGTATGATATGTGCCAACCAGCACCATACTAATGATTGTGCACTACGGAATCAAAATAAAATATCTGCAGTATTTTCACGTTTCAACTGAAAAAAGAATGGTAAAGAGAGAACAGATATTTCTGCAAGTGACATTAATTGCCCTTATTTAGAAACAAGAGCTAAAGCTACTAAAAAAAACTTCACGTAATTATAAAAAGAATAAACAAAATTCACAACAGTTTATTAACAAGGATCACAACATAAACAGTCCCCATAACAATACGCCAAACGTAATACTTTCTGTTACGTGAAAGGTAATAACGATCTCTTCAACATAGCTGAACTCTTTAATATTTTTACAACAACATTGAGTGATCTCCAAAAATGCACCACAAAAGTGAAACAGATACAAGTTATTATGTCTATAGTAAAATATGCATATGACTTACACTATTAAGAATGACTTATAAATTCTTCATTGGAATGCAAATGGTATTTCTAGTTTTTCTCATATAATTTAATTTGAAGAGTAATTTAAAAGAGAAAATATTCAAATTCATCATAATCCATAGTAACGATAGACAAAATTCAAAATGTGGAGGAGTAGGACTAATTGTACTCATGTCAGTCCAACATAAAGTTCTTCCGATTATAAACACACAAGAAATAGAAAATTTATCTGCCGAAATTAAAGTAAACAATAGAAAGCTAATTATTTGTACTGCCTATTCGCCAAAATATAAACAGAGTTTTGCAAATGACATAATTAACCTTATTTTTTATGATGGAGATTTTATTACACTAGGTGATTTTAACGTAAGCCATTCAGCATGGCACTGCATAAACAATAACACTGCTGGAAACGTGTTGTTTCAACTTGAACAATCCAATAGTTTTTTTTTATAAGTTATGCCAACAGTCCAACTTTTTACTCCTCTCAAAGTAATAGAAATGCTTCAATTATTGACTTAATTCTAAGCAATACTTCATTAGACGTTAATATGGATATGCTCGACTATGAAATTTCATCGGATCACAGACCCATTATGTAAGATTAGAAATTCTACAATTTCTGAATCAGATACAACGCATTACAATTACAAACTTACAGACTGGATGGCGTTTACCAATATAATTAATAGTATAATCACCATCAATACATCTATATCTAATTCCGAGAGTTTAATTGACTTAAAAATAAATAATTTTTTAAAAATGATATCAGATGCTCGAAAAATTGCACTCCCTTACTAGAAAGCCGTTTTTACCCGTAAATACCGTTAATGTAATTAAAACAAGAAAAGTATTTAAGAGAAGAAGGCAAAGAGCATCAGATCCTTCCGATGTAAATTTTTATGAACAATGCGTAAAATTGCTGACGAATATAATTAACAAGGATATAAATACTTATCGCAACGAAAAGTGGAAAAATTTATTATCAGAACTGAAGCCAGGTGATAAATCATTTTGGAAAATAAGTCGATGTTTAAGAGGTAAACAGGAAAGAAAAATTCCTCGCAGACGGTAATATTATAATAAAAACAGATATGCATTAAACAGAACTTCTATCTAACACTTTCTTCGCATCCAACAGTCTTGCGTCTACATACGTATAAGCACTCATTTGACAAAACCGTTAACTCCAGAATTAAGCCATTTAAATCCGTTGATGCTTTGATCTCGCTTAATGAAATAATTTCATTAATTTCTTCCTTAAGTACTTCAAAATCTCCTGGGCTGGATGATCTCTCCAACATCCTCTAAAGGCGATAAAAATATAAATATATATAAATTCTTTTCCCAAACACTTTAAAACGGCGAAAGTCATTGCTATCGATAAACTAAATAAGCACAATCCACATAGTTATAGGCCGATTAGCTTATTAAGTAACCTGGGAAAACTTTACGAGAAAGTTATAGAGAATACATCAGTAATAGCAAATGAGCAGTTTGGGTTTAAAAAACAGTTCAGTTCAGTTCAACTCATATCACAAACATAACAAAGTCTAACAAAGGAATCAAGCAATCTACAGGTTTAATAATTTTGGTTGGTTTAATAGTTTTGGCTTTTATACCATTTGGCACAACGGTCTAATTTATAAAATGCTTCCAACTAATATACCAAAATATTTATGCAGACTTATTGCTGATTTTCTCGCTGACAGAACGTTTGTAGTAGCTATCAATAAAACTTTATCGTCTCCGAAGCAAATTAATGCGGTTCTACCTCAAGGGTCTATCTTATCGCCATTATTATATTCAATCTACACTTCAGATTTTTCCGCTCCTTCATACATGAAAGTTGCTTACTATACTGATGATACCGCACTCATAACATCTGGTAAACTCACAAAAGCATTGTTAAAGAAGATAGAAAGAGGAATTTTAGCATGCAACAAATACTCTTATAAATGGAAAATAAAAATTAATCCTACTAAAACTCACCTAAAACTCCCCTACAACAAATCACCAAAACGTATACCAAGTCGTCAATTAAGCTTCCAAAACGAGAGTATAGAGATTAAAAACGATGTCAAATATCTCGGTGTTTGTCTCGATAAGAAACTTAATTTTGCAAAACACATAGGAGAGATATGTAAAAAACAATGAACACTATTAGAGCCTTGTGACCTATTCTTAACAAACGTTTAACACTAAACCTTGTGAACAAAAATTTAATCTCTAAACGTGTTATTAGACCTACAATGACATATGTATGTACCATTTGGTACAAAAAGAAAGAAACTCAAAATTATTCAATTATTCAAAATAAGTGTTTAAAAATTATAAACAACAAACATTGGAGATACTCAACTCAACTTCTTCACAGAGAATCCGGATATGAACGAATAGTCGACTTAATAAAGAAACTTAACGACAAATATTATGAATCTATTCAAAATTCTTCTTATCAACTGATAAGGGAATGAATACAGTCGGCTTAGTTGCAGCTTTAAACCAAAAATTAATAAATTGAAAATGACTCTTATATAATTGTTACTTTAGAATAACTTAGATATATATCTGTATATTTTCTAACTGTATTGAAACTTAAATTCTTTAAATATAAAGGTTTTTCCTTTTTTCGTTTGAACAGTGTCATATTATAAAAAATAATAATCAAGATTTGTTTTATGATCAAATTTATCCTTTGAAATATCTTAAGATAAAATCCCGAAAATTGTAAATTTGTAGGCTAAGTATAAGTTGTAAATAAAGATGAATTTATAAATGAAAAATGAATGAATGAATGATTGTCCATTATTATTTTGTTGTATTTTTTCATGCTTTACGAACATCCTAGACTCACAATTTTTTTCAAGGAATTGAAAAAATAAAACAAATGAAATTTGTTTCTGTATTTTATTTGAAATTGCATTAAACTTGTTTTCTATTACCTAATTTTCAGATTAGGTTAAATTTTTTTACCTCTTGCACTTTTAATAAAATTGTAGTTGCATTCTTTCTAAATTAACATGACGATATCTCAAATAATCAAAATTCTCAAAACAAAGCAATTATAACGTTCGAAAATTCAAAAGCATATCTCAAATTAAAAAGAAAACTTAAATTCTGTAATTGCTTCTATTTTTGATCTTACAAAACAATACTTAATCAACTTGAACAACCCTCCTTCATTCTACCTGGACCAATACATCAATTGTTATAATAGAGCCCGATATAGCATGAAATAAATGCAATAGCCCAAATATACAGAAAAAAAATTCATCTTCAAATATCCAACTACTGGAAAAAACGAAACTGGATCTTCTGGTACTGCGACGGATCTAAATCAGATTTTGACAATGCATTCGCAGTTGTTGCAAATGAAGGTAATATTATTAAGAAAGGATTAGTTTCATATCATATTTACATTTGAAATTACCGCTACAGAAACAGTAATTACTCTAAATCACCGAATAAAAACTTAATAATTTGCTCAGATAGTTTACCATCAATAAACGCTATTAAAACCTCTAACTATAAAGAGCCATTTTAAGAAAAAGTTATTTCGCTCAGTATTCTCAGCCGTTATCCGCCATCATCAGTAACATATGGTTATCCTTTAGGCTATATTTTTTAAGTTTTTACTTATTTTTTGAACATTTATGTATAGGGTCCGCCAAATAAATTTCTTTTTTTTTGAAAATGTTGTAAAAAAAACTACTGAATATTTTCTCAAATTTCTTTTTTTATTTGAAAGTACAATCCCTCCGGTTAATAATGGAAAATAATTTCATTCAAATGGCTGCCTCGGCTGGCCATGCAGTAGCCTACACGATCGGTCAAATTTTAAGCCTATTATCGATTGTGTGCAGCTGTATTTCACCAATGGCTTCACGAATATTGTCCTTTAAAGCGTCAATTATCTCTGGCTTGTTGGCGTAACACTTATCTTTGACGGCACCCCACAAATAATAGTCCAACGGTGTCCAATCGCAGCTCCGAGGTGGGCAAACGACATCAGCTCTGTGGCTGATAATGCGATCTTCAAAAACAGGGCGCAAAATATCCTGTTGAAACCAAATGTTCCTAATATCCTCCTCTTCAATTTTTGTGAACAAAAATTCGTTCAACAAGGCCCGATAACGATCGCCATTGACTGTAACGGCCACTCCTTGCTCATTTTCGAAGAAAAATGGCCCATTTATGCCTCTGGACCAAAATCCGCATCAAACAGTGACTCGTCTTGGGTGTATCGGCTTTTCAATGTATGCGTGCGGGTTTTCTGTGCCCCAAATGCGACAATTTTGATTCTTTACATACCCGCCAAGATCAAAATGAGCTTCATTTGAAAAGATGATTTTTTTTGGCAAAATCGGCATCTTCTGTAAGTCGATCACAGGCCCACTTAGCGAAGCCTATACACAACAATATTCGTTCAGCGGAAGGATAAAACTAATTATCTGTCAAATCAGACATTAGCTAAGTGTTACCATTCACGAAATAAGCACTAGTTAAAAAAAAAACGTTAGATGGCGGACTCTTTATTTCAATACCATTCAAGTTATTATGACCTTTAAAAGAAATTGACAAGGTCAATGAGCCTATTTTAGCTTCTACGACTTTTGACAGCATAATACAGTTACCTCAAACTACTTTGAGAAGTAACAGTAGGCGCTGCTGCACTACTTCACAGTGCTGGTAAGACTTGGGCAATACATACACTACTGGACAAAATAAAGTGCAAATTACCTTTGTTATATTTCATCATAAAAAAACGAGAAAAACTCAATATTATTGTTAAGCAAAATTAATGGAATTTATTAATTTCGTTTACATTTCAGTGTAAAAAACATAAAAACTTTAATATTTTAACTAAACTTTTTCAGCAAAGCAACATAAATTCAAATGCTCCCAGCCACCGGTTTTGTAAAATAAAGTGCAAATGCAAAATATTGGATGATAACCGCAAAGATATGAAAGGATATTATAATAATCAGTACTTAGTCCCTCCCCCTTATTAAATATGACCTCACAAAATATTGTTACGAAAACAAAAATACAACACTGCATTGTAGGATTTTGGTATATGTCAAGTTGGCAACACTGCCACATCGAATATCTTTATGCTACATTTGAATTAGCGAAAATGGAAGTAGAAGATGGTCGATATTTCCTGAATATTCTAAAATACAGGCAATTAGGTATATAAAGGGCTGTTTTACCTACATGTCAGTTAGTTTTCGTTTGGCTATCGTAAGTTAAAGACGTGTTAAGCGAAAATAAAAGTGTTGTTTAGGCGAGTATTAAGTTGTTGTAAACTGTACAAAAGTTGTTGTGTAGTAAATAAAAATATAACAGAAAAGCAACAAAATAAAACGGTATTTATTTTATCTTAAACGTAATTTAAAAGAGCTCAAACCTTTTAAAAAAGTTAAAACGTAACAATATTTTAGTCTCTGACGACATTGTCAAGAAAATTACCATTTTCTCAGACATCTGCACAGGACATCAAGCTGAAGTCGTTGTCGTTGTTGTTAGTATAAAATGGGAAAATGAAGTGAAATGCAATGAATTGTTCAAAAAAAAACATATTCAATATAAGAACTAAAATTAGCCCTTGAGCTCACCAGTATTCGAAAACCAAATGAGTTTAAAAATGTCTGAGAGAAAGCTTAAGACTACAAAGCGTAAAGATGATCGTATAATAATCCTAGCCACAAATACTATCTATTTTCTTCTTCTAGGGAGATTTTGGCAGAACTAAATTTAAGTTTTTCGTCATGTACAATACGAATACTAATCCAGAGCAGTCTAAAAAGTTTTTCCACAAAGAAAAAACCATTACTACAACATGCAAATATAAAAAAGCCCCTGAGCTCTGTCAAATGTATGTTACTCTTCCAGAATCATAGTTGAATCGAGTGTTTCGTCCAGTTGAGTCAAAATATATAAGGTGTGCTTCAAAATGATAAGATCACTTTAATATTTGCTCAATTCATCCGAACTATAAAATGTTACGTATGGTCACTTTATTTAAAAAAAACCACGTTCAAATAAGTGAATAATAAGCAGGTTTTGCTTTTAGAGATGTACCATTATATTATGTTTATTTAAATTTATGTAAATAAGTGCAAAATTCAAAGCGTCAAAATGATATGTCAGTGATTTATTTATCCAAACTTTATTTAAACTAAGCAATAATCAATTATTTTTTAATTTATACAGTTCCAACTTCCTTCTATTGTCTTAAAAATATGGGATGGCATCGCACTTACTAAATTGTCAAGAACGTTGGAGCGGATTTCGCGCCAGCTGTTGACACTTTTAATTCATCTTTTGTCCGGTACTGTTTGTTGTCTGCATAAACATTACGCAACAGTCCCCACAAATTTGCCATGGGGCTTAAGTCAGGGGAACGTGCTGGCCAATCAAGTACTTTAATATTGTGCTACTCAAAAACTTGCTGACATGAATTGCTGCGTTACCTTGCTGAAAAGTGAAAGTTTTGTCAGCATTTTGAACCAAATAAGGCAGCAAACGTTCAGACAGAATGCCCTGGTACTCTAAACTATCCATTCGAGTGGAAGGAAAGTAGAGTGGCAGAGTACCATGTGCGATAAAGCCAGTCCAAACCATCAAACTGCCACCGCCGAAATTCCGTTTGAAAAAAAAGGCTCCTTTCTTAACCCAAACCCAAAAATGTATGGAATATCTTATAACCTTTTTAAAAAAATTTTTACCTGATGCCAATTAGTTGGTATGTTATTTTTCGCAAACTCTTTACGCTTAATCTTATGCTGCTTAGTCAGACAGGGATTTTTTTAATTTTGCTCGAATAAGGTTTGGCTGGGCGTTGATAATTCTTAGAATTATGCTTTTGGAAGCTTGTAATTTCAATTCCTCTTTTATTGTTACCGCACTTTTCATGGAATTCCATGCTCATGAAGTGCCACAAATTGTCCTTGTTCATAAGGTGACAAAGGTTTCCCGCGATTCATACCGCGCAGATATTATTTAAGTTATAAATTATTACAAAAAAAATAACAACTGTTGGCAGGGAGTATTTTAATTCATGTAGTTTTGCTACAAAAGTTTATCTAGAATATTTAAGTCTTTATGTTTTTGATGTTAAAATGTAAACCAAATTAATAAATGCAATTTATTCTTTAACAATAATATTAAGTTTGTCTCTTTTTTTCTCTGATGAAATATAACAAAGGTAATTTGCACTTTATTTTGTCTAATAGTATACATTTCGAATACAATTTATACTAGTCAAAGCCTTTAAGCTGCAAAGAGTGTATGAAAAATTTTTTCTCATCTTAAAAAACACCTTGGATACAAATGGGGCTTGAAAATTTAGTTGTTAATACGGCCAAAAATGGTTTAGATAACATTAAAACTCATCCAGTTTCTAAAAAAAAAAAATATTGTCCTTCGAAAATTTAACGAATATCAAAAATATTTTGTTCCAAACACTTGTATCTGGATTATGTAAGAACGTCTACGCGATTATAGAATAATTAAAAACGTGTCATATGTTTTTGTCAAATGTGTGTATATAAATTACACTGGTTTACAAAAAACAAAAAATTTTCTCGTCGTTAAATAAAACTATATGATGATTTTGATGCGCTGAATTCAAATCCGTTTTCAGTTTTTTTTTCCATCGGGCTCATTTTTTTTATGGGCGCTGCAAATTTTTCGCCCAAAATATGGTAGTTATGTCAATATATTTCATTATAACTTGACCGATTAATGCAAGCAAGTAAAAAATTTTAGAGCAATTATTTTTTTTTATCGTAAAAAATTTTTCAGAATGAAAATTTTATATGTTAAGAATTTAAATTAAAGCTTAAAATGTTGGGAATAAGCTATGAATCATGAAAATCAGTTGGCTATTGAAAAGATTTTTTCTTGCAAAATTAGAGGAATTTTTCTTCTTTTATTTTTACATTTAGGCATTTAAATTAAAGCCAGATATGTAACCTATGAAGGGAGGTACGTAACTTTGACAAAAAAATTTTAATACATTATTAGGCAACACAAACATAATGAAAGGAAATGTCTGGTAGGAAACAATACATGCGCAAATACCATATGTATGGTTTACGTAAAAAAAATTATCTCGAATCATGTTATTTTTTCTTTATTTTCTTTCATATTTTCGGATGGAATTTCTCGTCGGATCGACCAACAAAAATCTGCAAGCGTTCTTTCTGACCATATTCCATTGTATCGCCATTCTATATTAAATATGTCTTAATGAAATCTTTCACTATGTTCATCAGATACAACACCAAGATTTTGAGAAAAAAATTCTAAGTGCGAGTCCAAACAACGAATTTTAAGCGACATTTTGGAATTTTGTTGAGAATTGTAAAAAATCGCCAACACACGTAGACATAGATGTACTCTTGGCTACGTAGCTTTTGCAAAAGTCGAGCTATAACAAGATTTAGCGGGAATATCAACAACAGATGTACCAACTTAACAAAAAAAAAGAAAACTCAAATCGAAACGATGGGACCGCCACACAGAGCTTATTCCAAAAACTTTTTGATCAAGGTAGTATTTACAAATATAAAATAAAACAAATTATATACCAAAAGTTATTTTTCAAATAAATTTAATTTTATAAAAAGTCAACATACAAAAGTTTTTCTCTGTCCATGGTTCACGATAGACCAATGCAACCAAATTTTTTGTACACCACATTAAAGTCATTGGAAATATTTTTTATCTGAAATCCTTCTTTTTTGTATCAAAATTTGAAGGTACTACTACGGTTAAATGTTGAAACTAAGTGGACTACACTTCGAAAACTAGTCGTTTCTGATCCAGAGTTCTTTTTAATTTGATCTAAGAATTATATATGTACATAATTGCTTATCTATCATTAGCGTGAAAATGTTTGCTTGTCACCTTAAAATATTTATTAAAGCTAATTTTTTAGTTTTTTCCTTTTCCACATTACAATATACGTAAGAAGCTCTTTTGTATTAAAAAATAGTAATATTTTTTAAAATCGGGTACACATTTTCTAAAATGTATTATAAATTTGTTTATATATTGTTATAAATTGCTTTGTTCAATTGTTGTAAATTGCTCTTTTTAATTGTGTGCAAAAAGTACCGAAAAGAGAGTAAAAATACCCCCATATAATTTAACATACAAACGTTCCATCACTGCTTAAGAAATGTCACGTAACACCATTGAGAAATTCTACATAATGTCACGTTAAAATTCAGTAAGCATGTTATTCTGCGGTAAGCATTTACATTGATTCCCATATACCAAAAGCGAACAGCTGACACGTTACGTTACGATAACGTTCGGCTAATTCTACCTTAAAAGAATACTAAGTAACCATACGTCTTTCAGAGGTATTGTTGCCTTTATCGTCCAAAAAAAATAACGTTAACTTTCTATGGTTAATAGCATAAGTATGTCCGTGATAGGGCTGCCAGATTTGAAATCAAAGAACTCATTATATAACAGAAAACAATCAGTAATTTCAATAAAAATCAGTACATATTTTATTATCTTGTATGTATTTGTACGAGCAGTATATGTATTTATACCATGGACTGAATACCTGTAAAAAATATTTAGTCACGTGTGCGGGTTTTCTTCAAAATTAAAAAAGTATAGATGCCTTAGTACGAAATTTATTTATTTTTTAAAGAAATTTTTGTTTAATTTTATAATTCTATAATGTAATTTTTAACTTTCTTCTTTAAAATTTGTTTCTTGTCGTGGCAAAATAAACTTCAAGTCTGAAACGGCCCTTCCGACATGCGTAGCAGGTACTGAGATGTTTTTTGATTTTCCAGTCTCGAATTTTTTTTTTCACATATTGTGTTACAATTTCATTTTTAAGCAAACTATCAATCGAACCGGTGACATTTACATTCGAATAATTTGATTTACAAAATATTTCTTTCTTTTTTAGAATTTGTTTGAACAAATCTTTGTCGCCTTCTGAAGAATGGTTTTATGGTTTTATTTACACATCTATAAATGTTGTAATATATCCTGAAGTCACTTTGTTATCTAGAAAAAATTAACAACTACTAAGCTATCCTTTTCTAATATCTTAATCAGCATTATTTCTGTGGCTTGGAATTAAAAGGGCCAATGTCAAAATATTAACTTGCGAGGAAATTGCAATTGAAGTTAAATTTTATAGGTAAGTTCATATAGACATTTGCTAACAAAACCTTTATGAAGTTGTTCTGGCTTAAATTAGAATTTTGTTGTTTCAGCAAAATAAAAGAGAGTAATGTAAAAAAATGAAAAAATCAGTACATTTGCGTACTGATGTATATACATGTTATGCATAATGCTTTAAACATATTTAAGGCTACTGACCATCGGTCACACGACTACGAAAGACGCTAATTATTTTACGAAAAAAATGTAAACAAATGTACATATGAATATTCTTTTTCAATGGTGCCCCATACATTTTTTCGCGTTTGAATGTATATATTTCATGTATTGTGTTTTTAAAACGTTTATTCATGCATCTTATTATATTGACAGCACTAAATGGTTTGTTGCCGCCATGAAAAATAGAAATTAGCCTAAGTTGACTACGGGCTATAACGGCAGTCGTGTAGTCGGTAGCCGTGTTGCCGCTAAAATAATTATTCTCATATGCATGTATTCTATTTTTGACAGCTTGTAGTCGATGGTTGGTATCTTTGAATGTGTTTATAGCATACTTATATCAGCACAATCAACAAAAATCAGTACATGTACTGATGAAAACCGTACATCTGGCAAGCCTAGTCCGTGAACTACTTCTAAGGTACAACAATATTAAATTACTCTGCACTTCTGCCCATATCGGAAATTGAGGAAACGAACTTGCGGATAAAGCAGCTAAAGTTGTCGTTCACTCCTCCATATTACACTATAAATGATGTAAAAAAATATATGTATATAAGGAAATACACAATTAAAATAAATATTCTTCAAACCACTATAATCCCACAAACAAACCTATTATATAAATTAAAATTCAAAAATAAAATTGTGTTTAAAAAAAAAAAAATTTTATTGTTTTTTAGAACACACAACACTTTGTATTGACAGCAGTGTTAGCACAACTTGGAATTTTTTGTAACCAAATTTCAATAAAAAAGTAACCGACAAATAACCAAAATTAAAAAAAAATATTGCGTTATCCAATTATTACTTATGACGAAAAATAGATCCATTTCGATAGCCCAAGGTGCAAGCTTTGGCAAAGAATACATGAAATAATCGATCAGACTTGACGTCGGTATATTCCGTCATGACAGATGTTGCATGACCAGTTAAATCTAATAATTAGTGGTTCGAAAGTTTTGTCTCATCCGCCATATAGTACACACCTTGTTCGTCTGACTGTTTTTGTTGCGATCGGAATACACTTTACTTCAAAGATGAGTATACGAAATCGGATTGATTCCTTTTTGGCCTCAAGAATTGCGAAGTCTTTTGGCGTGAAGTCCATATGTTTCCAAAAAGATGAAAAAGTCATAGTTAACACTAATCAATATTTTGAATAAGTTTATTTTGTACCAATTTTCACCAAATAAAGCCCAAACAAAATTATGTATGTATATACCCAATTAAAATCTGATTAATGAACATTCCGAAAATCATTATTTTTAATTTTTCTATTCTGTGAAAAAATTAACCAAAATGGCGAAAAAGTCCACATTTACACATCGAAGAAAAAAATAACCAATTTTGATTATGAATAACAAAAACGACAACATTGATTGACAGTCATAGTAACAGTGAAACATTTCTTAAAACTACCATAAAATATGACCACAGGTTTTTGCGCTCATCAGTAATTACGCCACACTCGTGTCGCTGCCACACTTGGCGTCAGCACTTTTTATGAAAAAAAAACTACGTTGTGGCTGCACAGAAAAAATTATTGCCAGCTTAGTTTCAAACAATCCATTTATTTATTTTATTTTCATAATTTTTTAAAATATTTGTTTGATCCAATTAAAATTTTTATTTAAATTTCATTTTTGTGGCAAAAATGTTGACGACTTTTAATTTTGCGTTATTCTGCATTTTTATGTAAAAAATTTCAGCACGTTTAAGTTGCCAGCAGTTTCTTATAAGTTTTGAAATAGTAAACAACACTTGCGTTTGCTCACAGGTTATATTTATAAAAAACGAAAAAAACAATATCCAATATGCTAAAATTTAATACCTACAAGAATTGTTGAAATATATTCTAAAATAAAACATAAAACATACACATAACACACTGTACATCATTTTTCAAAGCGACAAGAGAAAGCAAGCATGTATAAAAAAACAACAAACATAATAAACTGCTGCCAGAAATTTTCGGAGAAAAATCTTAATATTTAAAAAAAAAAATCTTAATTTTAGAAAAAATATCCGAAATTTTTTATTAGCGTTACGAAAATAAAAATACAACACTGCATTGTGGGATTTTGGTACATGTCAATTTGGCAGCACTACCACATCGACTATCTTTACGTTACACTTGAATTAGCGCATATGGAAATAAATAGAAGATGATCGATATTTCCTGAACCTTTTAAAATGCAGGAAATTAGGTATATAAAGAACTGTTTTACCTAATGTCAGTTAGTTATCGCTTGGTTGTCGTAAGATAAACACGTGTTAAAGCGGAAATAAAAGTATCGTTTAAGCGAATATTAAGGTGTTGTAAACTGTATAAAAACAATTGAATAGTAAATAAAAATAAATATAACCATAAAATAAAACGGTTTTTATTTATTTTAACGCAATTTAAACGAACTCAAACGTTTTAAAAAGGTTAAAATGTAAAAATAGTAAAAAAATTTATTTATTAACAAATAAAAGATACCATAAGTATATAAAAGTTTAAAAAAATAACATTGAGACAAAAACGTTTAATTAACACTTTTTTTTAATAATTCAATTGATATTTGTAAGCAAAAAATAATCACTCCAGTTCTCAAAATTTGCTGGGAATATATTTTTCCCAGTTATAAAATGCTCTTATTCCAAACAGACAAGGAGAAGGAATTTCGAATTTTCAAGTTAAAATTTATAAAATATTTGTATTTTAGGGATTTCAATTACAATTTTTATCCCACATTTGATATTGATATTTATTTATTATTAAATTGACACCTCCAAATATATGTGATGAAAACTGAAATATTTTTTTTTTCTTTAAAACTTGTAACTTTTCTTCAAAAATTATATTTTTTCTTTTTTAGAGCAAAGTTTTTTTGTTTGTTAACATTAAAATACTGCACTTTTAGTAACCAATTAAGGGATAAAAGAAGAATTTCGGGTTTATAGTCCATTCCTACAGTACAAATAGTTGTTGCGGTATATCTTGGAAATTATAAAAAATAGAGCCCCCAAACTTTCGACTTGGTTTTTTATTATTAAGGTGCACACTAAGCTATAAAATTAACTTCATAGGAAAATGGAATATAATATTTATTTAAAACTACTTTTCCGCTGCTACTACTTTTTACATATTTAATTACCATAAAGTGATGGTTTTAGATTTTTTAAATATTGGAGTCTGTTTTGAAACTTTAGCATGAACATTTGTTTACTAACGAATAACCTTAAGTATATAAAATACCCTCGAATGTTGTATTGTCTAATCTGTTCCTGTATTTTGTTTTGTTAAAATTAAGTCTTTAAAATATTCTTTCGACATTAGTTGATCAACTAGGTAGACAAAACAGCGAAACTAAGGCTGTTTTCTAAGGAATCCTTTTTGCAATAAAAAAGCAGTGCCGCATTTTTAAGTATGCATGCTTTTTAAATTTATGAATGACAATTTTCTGCAATATGTTATTATTATATAAAGCTGGCAAGAATAACCAACTAATAAAACTTGAACTAATAAGTACAATTTCAATAAATTTGAAGAAGTCGAAAAAGATCTTCACGTCTTATATATTAATTTCCATAACATTCCATGAAGGAATATGGGGACTTCTCTCAGTCAATGAGCTGGACCCGATTCTATTTTTAGACTCATTGAAAGGGACCTACAGTTTAACGCCAGCTACGAACGACAAATGCATTAGAGAAGTCTTCAATAGTAACCAGTTACTAGCTAATGTTATGTATTGATACCGCTGTTGAAAAACTTTCTTTATTTCAGATGGTCTGGCCTGGTATTGAACCAAGGACTTTCTGGTTGGTATACGGGTGTCTTACCTACCACACCATAACGACACACTTCACTTCTTATTTCGGTTAAAAAAATCATGAAAAATAAGAAGAAATCTTCATCCTAGCAACACTGAGAACAACACTATCAATTGCATTTTTGTTGTCTTTGCTGAGAGTTAAATCTGATAATTAGAAATTTTTTGTTCTTATTCTCTGTTTATATTTTCTATTGTTTACAGTCTTAGCTGCAAGCCGCAAATGTGGCATACTTTTTATCATTTAGAAAAAAAATATTTAAAGCTGAATGTATACAAAATTAATTGTGTTTTATTAAATTAAAAACAAAAATTTGAAAAAATAAATAAAAATAAAAAATAAACTCCAAAACAAACATAGTCATTTCGCTGATTGTTTCATGTAAAGTGCCAAAAATGGTGATTTTTTGAAATTTTTGTATGAAGATCTCCCCCAGGGAAGTTCCAGGGGGTGTGCCGCTAGCATGTGTGGGTCGGCCCTACAAAGTTAGTGGGGGTCGGTAATACATTTGGACTCAATTGGGGCACTTTAAAAGGGTCAAAGTCAATAAGGGACATCAGAATTCATTTTATACGTATGGTTCCTTGGGCAAAGTTTGTTATTTTGATCCATACAAAAGGTTTTTCCTTGTCACTTAGGCGATTTTTTTGCTTCCCTACAAATCGACCTGCCCTACTGTATATATTTAAAAATTAATCATTTCTTCAGTGTAGACCTCAATTGTCTTTTAAGCGGATGGAATTTGAGTCACTTGTATAATAGATTAGAAGGCAATTATCACTTTAAAATATTTATTTATGAACTACAACACTTTTTTCAGAACAAAGAATTACTGCGGACCTTCTACAAATGTTGAAAACCCATCATATCGAAAAACTTTTTACTAATTTTTCCATAGCAGATGAAGTTAAATTTGAATATTTTATAGAAAAATTGAGAAAGGATAAAATTGAAAATGAACATCAAAACTGCTTCAGTTTAACTAATAAGCCTCGGATTTCTGATGGAAATACTTAATAAGTAAATGGAAAACAAATTTAAAATTTTTACAGAGACAACGAATTTCTTTACGAAGAACAGAGAAATCTATTAATAAATACAATGAAAAAATATATAGAAGCTAATGGGTTTGAATGTAGTCTTTCAGATTGCGCCGCAACGGAAAAACAAATTGTATGTTCTATATTTTCCCCAGAAAACTTGGTAAGAAATTTAAACCACATATGTATGCTTTGCATAAGTATTTATAGGCATCACTTTTAATTTTTAGGAACTTCATACAAACGGAAAAAGGGGCAAAATTTATTATAAAATTTCACACTTAAAAATACAATCAAAGGATTCAGGATATATATATAACAACTTCGTATTCAGAAAGTATTTTAAGGTATGTTAACAAACATTATTTTTATTTAATTTGGTTTTTATGAACTTTAATTTTCTTGGTTTAGAATCAGCGGAAAATTGCACGTTGTACTTGCAACATCTTAAAAGTGTTAAAAGTTTATCTCTATTGGCGGAAATGCGCAACTTTTCGCTTTAAGCAAATTACAGAGTCAAAAAGTACCGCCGAAATTTTTAAGTTATGGGCCGATTATATAAAGCCTTCAGGTTTTCATTTAGTAAGTCCTTGAGATTTGTTATGAAATCTATATAAATATATTAATACACATATTCTTTTAACAACGTATTTATTTTCAGATAAATATTAATTTTGTTTTAAAATTTCTATGGCGAAAAATATTAACGATAGGTGGTCACCAGTGCGCCCAGATTTTAAAATGACATAAAGCTAAATCGCGTTAAAAAAATAAAAAAAGCTAGAAAATTTTGTTTTCGGCAAAAAAAATAAGCTAAAATTTTAAATTGTTTTTTAACATATATTTTTTTAGTTTGGTATTACATAAGGTTAATATAGCACTATATAAGTTGTTTTCTTGAAATCCAAAGTAAACATAATTGTTTAAGTGATAAACTAGATATCACTTTGAAGCCTATTTGATCAGCATAAAAGTTAAACTATTAATTGAGCGAATTTCAATAAGAATTCAAATGAAATACATTAATGCACATAATTTTCAGTTTCATATATTTTTCAAATCCATATATGTCTATATATTATTAATTTGTTTGTTTGTTTGCTTACTAATAACTCATATATGACTGAAACGATTTTGCTGAAATTTTCAATACAGAAGAAGATCCAGCCAACGAAATAGGATATGCTATTTTTCAAAATTGAGTCAGAAGAAAACGTGCCAAATAAATTATATGAGTTGTCACTTAATATTAAAAATTTATTAAATTGGCAAACCTAAAACTATGCGAATAAAACAAAGAAGTAGTTTTGTTTATTCAGATCGCTTATGAGCCAACCACGCGTAAAGGACTGAACCGATTTTGTTTAAATTATAGGTACAAATACATAGATCCAACTTACAGAAATGCAGTAGAGGATGTTTTTTTATTTTTTATTCGACATCGGAGACGACTAAACTAGTAGATTTTAGTCTGAAATGACACTTATTTTTTTTTAAAGCATTTTTTTCATCAGTCATCATCTACTTCAAACGTCTCTGCATTTTCCTTATAAAAACAAATAGGTGGCCCAAACAATGATAGGATTGGAATATAGTATAGTATATATATAGATTCTCGGGTAATACCGGATGAGTAAAGATAGTTTTAAATAAGACTGTAGAAAAAATTTTTGGTAAATTTGGATTTTATTTAGTCAATTTTATTATTAGCCATTGATTAATCTTTATCTTATATTTGTGAGAGTTGCGCAGAAGCTGAAAAAGTTCTCAAGGGTGCATGAATTGAAAGTTCACAGCCAATTTTCGGCAAATCAAAAATGTCCATTGGCATTGTAATAATCTAACGTTAGTTAAAATTTCTTGCATTTAATATCCTCATTCTTTTTCTCTTATTTCATCACTCGTACTGATTCACTTAAAAAAATATAAATTTTTACACTAGCGGCGATTTAAAAACCATTAGTCAGAAATGTAAATCGAATTATTTTTATCCGAATTATGGGAAAAATTGTATATGAATAATAAACACAACACAGTAAAGAAAAAAACCAGAAAAAAGGTAAATTTCATTACCAAGGTAGTAACACTTTTTGAGACATTAAAAGATCAAATTAATTTCCCTTTAATTTGCTTATAACATTATCTTTTCTTCTGTTCCTCGTTGCTAATTATCGTTTAAAATGAAGATATATCAAATGATATATATCAAAAGGCAACATTTTAAGATAAAAATACAAAACCCTTCCTTGGAATTAATTTTTTTCTTTTTTTAATTAACACAAAAAAGGAACGACAATAAAGAGCAATATTTTCAACTTTTCTGTCAAACTCATATGAAAAAGAATACGGATTTACTAATTAATATAATCATGTAAGCAATGCAGAAACTATTATTTCTGTGATGCTACAATATTATTTTTTTGATTGCAGACTTTACAATGTTTGTATTATTTTTGCTCTATTTTCCTATGTCAGAAAAGGCTAAAAAAAAGCTAAAAGCTAAATGAAGAATTTCGAAGCTAAATCGAACATAAAAAGCTAAATTTTAGCTATAAAAAAGCTAATATGGTCACACTGGTGGTCACAATATGAAATTTTACATATACTCAAAACTAAAATTCCATATTCTCAAATATCCAATCATCTTCAAATTGTTGATAGCATAGACAAAGGTTAATATGTTTGAAATGAAATATATGTTATTTCATTATGTTGTTCATTTAATAACTGTTTTTCTAATACCTTTTTTATGGTCTAAAATTTTTATGATCTTTTGGTTTCTTCAAAATCTTTTTTCACTACAACAAAAGATATCCACGGAACCAAGTGGCTCTAAAATACGAAAAAAGCATTTAATTTCTGATTAACAAGAAGGATTTGCTACATTAGACGCAACCACCGACAAATTGGATGCAAAATTGAAGCTGATAAAATTGCAGTGTTGCAATTCTAACCAAGACTTTTAGTTGTTGGAGAATTAACGAAAATAAAATCAATTTTTGTCTATATACATAGATGAAGTAAAATATCAATTTTTAACGTTTTTAAGTGCATTTGATATTTTGTTTAAGATTTTTTTCGTTGTTCAATTCAGTAATTTTAATACTAATGCTTAATAAAAATTTTGTCTGATTAAGTTATTAAAATATTTATTTATTTGATTTAAAATTTCAGTAAAAAATTTTATTAATAACAAAATTTTTTTATTGAAAATATTGCAATTTTTTTTCAAACAAATAATTGAAAATTTTGTCTTTAACTTTACGAATTTCTTTGTAGGCCCAAAATAGAACAAAGAAAAGTTCGATTTGGTAAATTTTGTGTATGAATTTGAAAATTATTTTTTTCTGTGTGGAGTGTTGTGTAATTGTAGACGCACCGTCAGTTTTGAGGACCGTGTTACACATTTTATCTTTTTTATGTTTTTTATAAGTTTAAACAAATTTTTTTTAACTGCTGTGGAAGTTATATATCCCCCGACAGTGCGAATTAAAATTCTAACAACTTTGTCACTTTTAGTGAGACAGCGCTCCGTTAAAATAAACTTAAGGTAAATCGTTTTTTTTTTCGGGGGGTTATGAAAAGAATAGTGTGTAAATTTTTGTTATTTTTAATATTTGTAAAGAGATAATTCTGTGTTCCGTAAAGCTGCTGATGGCCATTGGGCATGGAGCAGCCACAACAGGTAAGAAGGAAGAAACTTTAGAAAAACTAGACACTGTTAATTCAAAAGGGCATAGTGGGACGCTGAAATTAATTTTGGCCTACAGTGCAAGCAGAAATTGAGAAGTGGTCCATCGGAGTCTTATAATTTTAAGCCCTAACTCAACATATTGACACATATAATCTAATAGGTTGCCAACATATAACCTAAAATATGTTCAAACTATAATTAAATTATAACCTAATCATAACGTCTAATACATTTAACCCCAACATAACCTACCTTGCTATTAAACTAAAAAAAAAAAATAAATCCACAATCCTAACCATCTAAAAAGAAATCTTACAGGGCATTTACACCTGAACGAAATCTTGTCAATTATATTTGAAATCTTGTACAAAATCTGATGCGTTTACTTTAGACTTTTTTGACGTTTAACGAGATTTCATTTTTACTTCGCTGAAATAAAAGAGAAAAGATTTGAGTTTTCTGATTGCCTTTGACACTTACCTGTTGAGGAATATTTTTAAATTATTATGCCGAAAAACAACAGTTTTTTTAAATTTTGTAATTAAGAAAAATATATTTTTTTATTTTTGTTTTAAATATCATTTTTTCTTGAACAGAGATGTATTTTTTAGTATTTTAAGTACAAAAAACAGAGTTGCATCATTAAATTTACTAGATTTCATCTAGAGTTCGACAAAATCTCGTGACGCAATAGATTTTGTTTTGTATGGGAAATCTAGTTGAGATCTACTAGATTTTGAACGAAATCTCGTAAGTAGTAGATTTCTTTAAGACGTAAATAGGCTATTAAATATTTTTTAATAAATTACTTCTTTATTCTAATGTCAAATTCCTTCAAAAACTCCTTATGACTAAATCTACTAGTAACTAACCCTTATTTTGTTTATGTTTAAGCAAAAGGTCCGCCATCTAATGTTTTTTTTTTCAACTAGTGCTTATTTCGTGAATGGTAACACTTAGCTCATGTCTGATTTGACAGATAATTAGTTTTATTTTTCCGCTGAACGAATATGGTTGTGTATACGCTTGAACAACGTTGGGAAATATTGCGACATTATTTTGAAAATCATGGTAATGTTGCAGAATCAAAAATCATCTTTTCAGATAAAGCTTAGTTTGATCTTGGCGGGTATGTAAACAAGCAAAATTGTCGCATTTGGGGCACAGAAAACCCGTACGCATACATTGAAAAGTCGATAACCCAAGACGAGTCACTGTTTGGTGCGGATTTTGGTCCAGAGGCATAATTGAGCCATTTTTCTTCGAAAATGAGCAAGGAGTGGCCGTTCAGTCAATGGTGATCGTTATCGGGCCATGTTGAACGAATTTTTGTTCACAAAAATTGAAGAGGAGGATATTAGCAACATTTGGTTTCAACAGGACGGCGCTACATGCCACACAGCCGAAGCTACACTCGATGTTTTGCGCCCTGTTTTTGAAGATCGCATTATCAGCCGCAGATCTGATGTCGTTTGGCCATCTCAGAGCTGCGATTTGACACCGTTGGACTATTATTTGTGGGGTGCCGTCAAAGATAAGTGTTACGCCAACAAGCCAGAGACAATTGACGCTTTAAGGAACAATATTCGTGAAGCCATTGGTGAAAAACAGCTGCACACAATCGATAATGTGTTTAAAAATTGGACCGATCGTGTAGGCTACTGTATGGCAATTCATGCAATTCAGCACGTTTTATTGAAACAAAGCTACGTTGTAGCTGAAATGTTGTGCATTGTAGACGCGACGTCAGCTTTTTATATTTTGCATGAGTTTAACTTAAATCATGCAAAATTTCCATGAAAAAATCTTTCCGCGTATTCATCTTGACCACAGTAATTTAACGCACTAACATCACCTTAACACTGATAGCAATCATTCCTGCCAGATTAATTATGTCGCACCTACTACAGTTCCACTTAAATACAACAACTAGAGTTCAACAAAATTAAACAACACATACCTGTAGATTTATTAAGGAAATTGTAAAATATTGTTACGAAAATAAAAATGCCTAAATTTTGTATATCTGATAGTTATGTGTTACCCTGTCAATGCCGTACTTATTTCCGTATTTTGAAGCACTGCCAAATCGACCATCTTTACGTTACATTTGAATAAACAGATATAAAAATAGAGATATGAGACATTTTCGGAACCTTCCAAACTGCAGGCAATTAGGTATATAAAGAGGCTACTTTGCCTACACGTCAGTGGTAGTTATCGTTTTGCTGTCATAAAATAAAGACGTACTTAAATCGAACTCAAACATCTTAAAAAGGTTAAAACGTAACATTGTTGTCAGAATTGTGATTGCGTATATAAAATGAAATAAATTAAAATAAAATCAAATAAATAAAATGGAATAAAATGAAATTCTAAGAATTAAAAGTGCACAGACTCAAACGAGAATTAAATAAATTAGAGCTGTCAACAACCGGTACTAAAAACAGAATTACAAATAGATACTTCCAATTTGATGGTGAAAATGATTGCGAGATAAATGCCGCTGCAGTTTTGACATCAATACAATGCTGATGAAACAGATGCAAGTTCAGAATCAGAACTTTCTAGCTAGTATTGAAAAGAAACTTCAAGTAAATTTTATCAAAAAGGTGGCTGAGCGACTTTTGGCCGAAAAAGAGCTAAGGGCAAAAAGGAAGTGCAAAAACTGTGGCAAGAGCAGTTATTATCAAAGGCATTGTAGGACACCGCTTAGAAGTGGCAGATTTGCGTCACCAATGAGATATGACAAATAGAAAAACATTAGCTATAGAAAACCCAAAGCATTAAGCAACAAACGCCTTACCAATAGAGGAGAGCCGCATAAAATGGGCTTAGGTATACATAACAGAGTACGAATAAATGAACGCAATAATGTAAATGGTGAATGGTTACAGAAGTCGAAAAAGTAAATACGAAAGATAAATAGCCGCTGATTAAACAAGTGATAAGGCCAACGAGACTGTTATCAACATCCGACAATTACGTCTGGAGGCTAACGAGGACTGGCCAACGGCTCAGAGGAAAGACCAAGTACTGGCAAGGATAATAGCGGCTAAGGAAAAAGACAGACGGCCTACTAGTAAGGAGATATCAGCAGATAGCCCTCTAATAAAGCCTTATTGGGCTCAATAGGATAGTTTAAAGCTGATAGGTGGGTGCTAATACCGAAGCTGAGAAAGGGCAGACGGAAATACAACTTCCAATCTAATAGTGGTTCCTTCCTCAAAAATTAATGAAATTTTAAATCAGTCGCACAAGGAACCTAGCGGAGGGCATCTTAGCGTGGTAAAGACAGTAGAAAAGTTATAACGGCGTTATTACTGTGTTGGATGCCAGCAAGCTGCCGTCGGATAGATAGCAAGCTGCACTGAATGTATAGCAGCTAAAATTGCAGTCAGAACAAGATAGAATCATCTGCAGCAACATAAATCGAAAGCACCAGTCGGTAAGGCCAAGAAAAATGAAAGACCTAAACTACTCAATGAATCGAGGCACACACGACTAGAAACGGACTGTGATAGATGAAAGCCATGTATGATCGTGCAGCAAAGGCTAAGGGCTTCTTTGAGAGACAACTGGTTCTACTCTGCAACCCACAGCGAAAGAAATGATTATCTCCCAAGCTTCAAACTAACCGAGTTAATTTGTTAGTAAAAAAATATTGTAAGGCGAGACGTGTTGCTTTAATCAAGATTCGGCCCCGAATACCGAATAAGAGAGCGGTTCTCAATATTTGCTGTTCGTGTGCATATGCTGTTATTGTGTGGAAAATTAAATAAATTTAAAAGTTCTGCTTAGACGTGTCAGGCTCAATAATATTGTCAGAAAAACGTACAGAAAACGTCGTACAGCCGTGTAAACTTGCAAATATTACCTCTCAACAATGTCAGAGAAAGTATTGACAAATAAAATCATATGTACTATGGATTGTCAAATTTTCTGACAAATGTCTTACAACCATGTCAGCTGGTAATCTGTATTATGATGGCAATCTTTTATTGTCTGTTCATTGTCAACCAATTGTTTGATCTGATAATATTGTTAGCTGACAATCGTCTGAACAGAACTTAAAATAGAATTGCCGATCTAATAATATTGTTAGATCCGACAAGCATCTGAGCAGACCTCAAGAAATAATATTTAAGGGTGGCTTAGACGGTAACACAAGTCGTGCGATATGGCAAATTTTGTATAGAACAGAACAGATAGTATCGTGTAAACTTAATTGCCGAATTCACAAGATTTTGTATTATTTTTAAAAATAAACTTTATTCAAAATGAACGAAACTTTATTAAAAATAAACGAACCTTTTTCAAAATAAGTTAAACTTTATTCAAAATATATAAAACTTTATTCAAATGTAGTTAAATATTTTTCAAATTAAATTTAAAAAAAATTGTCTTCTCAATAATTGGTATTCAAAATAGTACACAACCAACAAAACCTTTTGAAACAAAATGGTATGAATATGAAATTTTTATATGCAAATTTCCAACAATTAGCATACAAATTTTGTATTTCTGTACAACGCAAGACAGGATAGATTGATATAAGGTGTGTCGAAAAATACATACATGTAATGAGAGGGAACGACTTGTGATGGACATTCAAAAAAACATCGATATTTTTTAGATCAATGCATCGCAAAACTAAATTGATATTCTATCGATTTCACAAAATACATCGATGTTTTCTTTGCATCGATTGTATGTGCTAAGAGTTTTATTATATTCAAAAAATATAGGTATGTGGTACGGAAAGTTTAACTGTGTATATTTTAATTATGAGCATATGTAATTCTTGACAAACTTCCTTAGAGACTATAAGATATTAGCTATAGATCGAAAATTAAAATTAAATTGTTAATCATTTTTGTTTTTTAACTGCATCCGTTCCTTTTTGATGCAATATTGTACAAGTTTTATTCAAATATAATCTTTATCAAATATTATCTTCATCTTATAATTTTGGTTATTGCCTGATTTTTTACTCGCCTAACCAAATCTTCCTACAAACTCTTGATCGGATTTAGATCTGATCCGGCTGCGACGGATGTGTTCGAACGTTTAAAACGTTGTATATAGCCATATACGCCTAACGTAAGCCAAATGTTTTAAGTCATTATCGTATTAAAGCGGGAATGAGGTTGAAAGTTTCACTCTTGGTAGTTTTCCTTCAGTATAATCAAATATTTTGTTGTCCATAATTTCGTCAATGAATACCAGATCGTTCACACAATCACTCCTTAACTACAGTTGAGGCAAGGCTTCGTTTATTTTCTAATTATTTGCCTTTTTCTACAGAGTTTGGCGGTCATCAAAATGAAAGATTTTGAACTTGATTTCCTCCAAACTACTATTTTTATTAGCATAAGCCATTTAGCTTTTGCTAAACGGTTCTTTCGGTTCACTAATGAAATAAGAGGTTTGCATATATCTACTATGTAATTATATTGTTACGAAAATAAAAAATGCATAAAAAGATGCACCAAATCAGTGTCTTTAAAACTGTATTGTGGGATTTTGGTCTATTGGTTTGTTTCAAGGTTTTTAATGTGTCACCTTGGCAATGCCGCACTTATTTGTGTATTTGGCAGCATTGCAAATTCGACCATCTTTCAATAACACGAACTTACATTTTTTAAATAACGGAAGAATAAGAATATTTGAGAGGTTTTAATACTCTTCTTACTCTTAACTGTAAGCATTTAAGTATATAAGGGGCGCTGCTTTGCCTATGTCAATTCAGTTACAGTTTGATAGTCATATTGTTTAAAGTCGTAATAAGAGTCGTGTATTAAGCGGATATTAAATAAGTTGGTTACTGTATAGTTATAATTGTATAAAAGTGGAAGTTAAATAAAAGGGATATAAAGCAAAACATTAAATACGCTGCATTTATAATATTTTACGCAATTTAAGATGAACACAATCGTTTTGATAGGGTTAAAACGTAATATTGGTGTCAGAAGTGGGATTGCGTATATAAAAAAATAAAAATAAAAATAAAATAAAAAATTAAAATAATAATAATAATAATAAAATAGAGAAAAATGAAGTTCCAAGAACTGAAAGTGAATCTCCTCAAACGCAAATTAAATAAAATGGGGCTCTCAACAACCGTTACTAAAACCGAATTACAGAAACGTCTGTTAGAAGAATTTCAGAAACGAGGCATAGACATTGATAGCTATGAATTTGACGATGAGGAAGAGCCTGAGATGCGTGTTCTGTAACAACAAGCACTTCGGACATAAATTCATTGCTTGCTATGATGATTGAAAAAATTCAAATACAAAGCGAAAAGCTTTTGGCTAAGGTACAAGAAACTTCTAAAGCTAATAACCAAAAGCTTTTGACTGAGGTACTAGAAACTTGTAGAACCGAAATAACACAAAACTTCTATAGCCTATAATCAACAACTTTTGGCTTAGGTACGTGAAACTTATAAAGCTGAAAACAAGAATTTTCTGCCAAAATTTAAAACAAAACTTGGGGAAACGTCTACCGAGGTACGAGAAATTTCTAAACAAATTAAACACAAATTTAAAGAAACAACTGAGCAATTAGAGAAATATATGAGACGGTAAGCAAGAAGTAGATGGAGTAGAGGCAAGAATGTCAAATTTTGAGAAAACAATTGATGAAAAGCGGAGTTTAATCTAGGAAAAAGCAACAGTCTCCAATGCCAAAAACTAGACCAGTACGAATAGTACCAGAATGTTCAGGTAGAATGAAGACAGATTTCTTTTTGGGTACTACATCCTTGGCGGTATTCAGATTTCAGTTTGATACTGTGACCAGCAGCAATGGTTGGAACAATAAAGAAAAGGCTCTAGAATTAATTTTGGCCTTAAGAGGTGCTGCAGCGGAAATTCTAGAAACTATGGCAGCCAGCTGCAGAAGCAACTGTGGGGATTTAATGGTGGCACTACAGAGAAAACTTGGTGATAATCATAAACGAGAATGAAAAGAGCTAATGAGTCGCTTCAAACATTTGCGATGGAAGTTGAGAGGTTGGTGCAGCTTACATACCCAGGAGAAAATCACCCGCTGATAGATAATTTCAAGACCGAAGCATTTGTTAATGGCATACGAGACCCTGACGTTAAACTTGCGGTGTGTACTGCAACAATATACGGTACGTATGTTTTAACTATGTAAAACGTGGCCACTTCCGCAAAAACTGTAAAGCGCCACGCAAAAAATCTAGATCCGTCTCATCACCGATTAACAAAAGATTCTCCGTTAAACCAAAACGAGCTAGCGCTGAGGGGCAAGAGCTAGCTCCCACAAGCGAGTTCCACACAATCTTCACGTCAGTAATGCAAAGAAATAACAGCGGCCTTACAGCGTGCGGGCACATTAACGGCAGACCACACACCTTTACTATAGACACCAGTGCGACGCAGTCTATCATCAGACCTGATATAGTGAAGGGAAAGTGTGAGACACTCAATAATATAAGACTACGGACCACTACTGTGGAGTCTGCCACCGACTTATGACTTCAGCATTGAACACCTAAGAGGCATAAAACACGGAAATGTTGATGCTCTCTCACGCCGGCCTTGTAATTTGGAGTGTAAACATTGTATGAAGGCTGAGAAGAAGAAATCCATCGTTGATATCCGGCTGACGCAAATAGATGCAAACGAAGACTGATTAAGAGCGCAAAGAAGTGACCCAATACTGGCAAAGATTATAATAGCTAAGGAGGAGGATAAACGGCCGACCCGCAATGAAATATCAGCAGAAGGTAATGGGATAGTTAGAAGTTGATTAATGGGAAATTGCAGATGGCAAAAATTCATCCAAGCAATTAGTGGTGCCCTCCTCCAAAATGAAGGAAATCTTAAATGAGTTCCATAATGGTGCTAGCGGAGGACACCTTCAAATGACAAACACTTGAAAAACTTAAACAACTCAGCAAGCAGTGACGGATCGGATAGCAAAATTTAACCAGTTTATTACAACTAAAGGTCCAGTAAGAAGCCGAGGTTAGCTGCAAGAATATAACTAGGGCGCATCATTCGAGCGGACGTAGCAGGCCCCTTTCCTGTCAGTAATGCCGGGAATCATTATGTTCTCGTTGTGATAGATTATTTCAGAAAATGACCGGTATCCCATGAGGCGAATACGATTGTAAATGTTTTTTTTTAATAATTGGGTATGCCGATATGGGGTTCCAATAAAGTTACATTTCGATCAGGGCAGAAATTTAGAGTCTGCTTATTCAAAGAAATATGTGAGATATACGGTATTAAGAAGATACGAACAACGCCGCTTCACCCACAGTCTGATGGAATGGTAGAACGATTTAATCGCATCTTAGAGGAATACTTGCGAAAAGTAGAGAGCGATCAATAAAAAGACTTGGACTATAAAAGACTATAAATCAAAACATTAAATTCGGTGCATTTGTTAAAAAAAAAAATTAAACGTTTAGAAAGGGTTAAACGTAACAATATTTTACTTTATGCAATGTACTTCTGACAGTAATAGCTAAGCAGCCAGCTAGTCAGAAAAAGGCAAAGTGCAAAATAATATCAACACAGGTCTCTGGTGAGATTATAAAAACTCTTGTCTAGAAGCTAGTGTCTACACTATGGTCTGGCTTGCGCTGATATAGACTAATTTTTCTTTGTGTTCTGTTGTTTCTTTGTGCTCCCATTTCAATTTTGTTCCCATTTTGGTCAAAACTATAAACTTTAGTTTAATTTAAGCCGCAATGATTTTTTTTCCTCTGATATATGAAAACTCTTCAATTCAAAAGTGGACTGAATGTCTTTTTTAGAAAAAAAGGTTGGCAGATCCACAAAATTTTGAGAATGTATCTTTGTTTTCCAATAGTTATGCTCAGCGAAATTTGGTATTTTTTTACTTTTTTCTGTATTAATAAACAATATAAAAAAAAACTTTGGAATGATTGATAGTGAATTTTGTAGGAAATTTATCATTCTATCTAGTAAGTATATTAGTTTATAAAGTACGACGAATTCTATATGCTTTGGCCAAAAATATGTTTTGTTTTTTGGTGTTAGTTAGTAATAATGTTATAGTCGTAATACTCTAAAAATACTGAACAATTTAAATAAAATTGACGTTGTGCACATCTGTAAGAGAAGTGCTTTAAATCTGTATACATAAAGTGCGGGTCAATACACTTGCAACTAAATCAGTATTTCAGTTGTTTGATTACACATTGCCTTCCTTCTTTTTTCAAGTATTAATTTCGTATTATCGTATATTTATAATTTTGTTCAATATTTTTTGTATTAGCAATAAGAAAATATCTTCTAATTACTAACAACAATACAAAAAAATTTTTTGCAAGAGTGTAAATTTTGCTATTCAAAACATTTGCAACTCTTACCTTTTATACTCTATATGAACCACTTTTTACTTATAAAACTTTATATACAAATTAATTAAAATGCAAGTTTATCCTGCGGTTCTTAACAGAACCAAAAAAAAACTTAATTTTTAAAATAAATTTTCTTAACCAAAAGTGCTGACACCATGTCTGCACTATTTATGACTTTCAGGTGAAATATGAAGCTACGTTTTGCAATAAAAGTACAAAAAAAAACAAAATTAACTAAAAAAATATAAAGTCAAACGCAATAGGCAATCAAATTATGCTGTTCGTGTGATAACTCCTCCTCCGCTTAAGTTAGGGCCGCCCTCGATTCTTGAAAACTTATCAATCACCACCCGGACCACGCGGCTGCTTTTTTGCACTCAATATAATTTGTAGACTGCATAAAAAACAAGCAAGGTGACCGCTATTGTTGCGCAGCAGATTGGTGCAGATTTTTATTGCTCGAGAGACTTAATATTTCTTGATAACCGGTAACGTTAATTGTCCGAATTGGTTGTTCTTTTTAACAAACCATTTTGATTCTTATAATTGGAACCGTTAATTTTGACTTCATCCTTATACGTTAGTAGGTATGTTCCGGTTAGAATTTTTGGGGAACTTTTATTTACGATTGTTTCCATTGTGTCATCGCTAATAATAATCACGCCATCATCGGTCACCATCAGTGGTTCAAGGTGGCTAGGTCGAGTATTGCAGTATAAAGAAAGCGGATCTAAGATAAAACACTTGCGCATTCAATGGTTCTTCCAACTGACTGACGCCAAGCATCCATGCTTTGTTTAATAAAAAGTTACGGTACTTGCAGGCTAACTTACTATAAACAAAGAGAATTAAAGAATAAATATACTTATATGTATTACTTGTAAATAAAAAGAATAATAATAATAAATAGAATTTAAGAATAAGGGGTAACCTAAAGATACTTTTAAATTATATTCAGAATAAATGCTTATTACTAGGTAAAATAAAGGGTGATTTAATTTAATAATAATAATGGATTACAGCAGTGTGCTACTTTGACAGATAGAAGTTGCTGCGCGCATGGGTGCACCGACAACCCCTTGCAGAAAGTTGACGTTAAAGCTACGCTACGGTTTCCAATCGCCGACACTTTCTTTCTACACTTTGCAACGCAATCACTTTCTGTAAGGTGTAAGATAGTTCCGTTTTGCTCAACAGGGAAGAGAGTTAACTTTTTGCATTCTAACCTAGGATTAGGATACTTAATTAGAAAATATAATAAGATCATTACCTAATAGGACCCTGATATGAGATACTTCCATTAAATCCTCTTGTCTATTTCTTTTAAATCTTCAGAATCTAAGATTATGTGGAGGACAATTCCTAACTTTGTAAGAGTGATAGTCATCATTAAAGTTTCAATTTCGGAAATCATTATTCTATTCCTTGAGAGCAATGTCTCATACAAATGACCTGTATCCACCTGTCTACCATTTGCGTTCCTTATTATTACATTAACAGTTTTTGTAATTTTATTTATCTGTTCCTGCGCTCTCGTATTTAAAATTATTTTTCTATTGTTTGAACTCAAACTCATTTCGTAGTAGAGATGGGATTATTTCGGATTTCAGCGACGGTTCGTTGTCACAATAAATGCTCCTTACATCAGGAAAAAATTCATTAGCTGAATTATTGCGATTTTTAAGCCTACGGTTGTGCGTGATGGTACAGTTAACTTACGAAATTTTGTCCACACATGTCAAAAAATGTTTATCGGTGGAGAAAACATCAATAAGTAGCATTTCGCCAATACATGATGGTATCGGTATTTCCGACAGTTTCTTCTTCCGCGGATGCCTTTCGTATTTTGCCTTCGCACAAACCTTGCAGTTCGTTACAATTTCGTTTGCCATCCTAGTCATGCTTGGAAAGTAAATTTCACTAAGGATTTGTTTTACATTCTCTTGTGCGGCTCTATGAGTACGGTTATGCTCCGTCACCACAATTTCTTGCTGGTCGTTCTTATCAAATACATCCAACACTATGTTCTTGCAATGCCAAAATGTTGTTGCTATAAAGCTCTTTACCAATTCATCTTGTACACACATGATTGCGTTCACCACCTCTGCGCTTACGGCTAACTTCAATTCATGAACAAGACTGCTCCTGTCAGTAAATCTAATCAAATGTCGGGTTTTTTTCTTTAAAAACTGTAAAATCTTGCTTGGAGGGAAAGTATTCTTCTTCTAATACTATCTGAATCCTGAACCAATTAAAGGACTTTCAGTTTTTCACCTAGGTGAGCGACTCTTCACTATGAATTGTGGCTGCGTCCGAATTCACTTGATCTTCCACATGATTTTCTTTATCCGGCTTTTGAAAAATCTTTGCATTGTGCTTGTCTATAAAAGCCTTCCATCGCTTTATCTTAGCATTCGACTTTCTGTCCGAAATCGCAAACGTTAGCTGTTGGTGGGCCGTGTAAATATTCAGATCTCTTACTCATAATGTAGTGTCTGAGCTTTGGCAAATCCCACACTATAGCCAGTATTTCGCGTTCGTTGGTTGCGAAGTTCAATTCTCCGTCCTTTAGAGTCCTGGAAATCATAGTAATTGGTCTAACTCCTCGTGAACTACCCTTTAACCCAATGAAGACGCATCGAATGGTTTCCCTAAGTCCGTGTAGAGCAGCATAAGATAAAATCGCTTCAATCTTTCAAAAGCCCGAAGCTTATTCTCATCAAAATGTACCTTAATTTTTTTTGACTGGTGAGCACTTACTCTGCCGTTCTCACCTTTCAGGATGTCTGTTAATGGCTTTGCTATTGACGCAAAATCCTTAATAAAGCATCTGTAATAGCTTACCAGTCCCGAAAAAGATCTGACATTAAACAATGTCGTGGGCTGTTCCTAATCACGGATAGACCTTACTTACTCAGGGCTTGTCCTGATACCGTCCCTTGACAAAACGAAGCCCAGGTATTCAACACTTTCCTTAAAAAGTGTGACTTCTCGCGAGAAACTCTTATGTTTGTTTCCTACAACCTACCTAACACCCATGAGATATGATCGACATGCTTACTCTCATTCTCTGAAAAAACTATCACATCGTCTACAGAGACGTAGCATGTCTTTCCTATCTGCTACCTAAGTACATCATCAATGGCCCTTTGGAAAATACTAGGATCATTTTTCAACCCAAAAAGGGAGTGTACAAAACTCGCATTTTATATTTTCAACGAAAAAAAGCTGTTTTCTCTCTATCATTTTCTGCTAGCTATATCTGGTGGAAGTCAGATTTAAGGTCGAGCGTAGTAAAATATCGTGTGTTCCCCAGTTTAGATAAGACTACCGCCACGTCCGGAATTGGGCACTTATCATCCACTAAACTGATTTTGCTTCCTAAAATCAATCACCAATCTCTTCTTTAAATTACCCTGCTCATCCCTACCTCTCTTATCCACAACACATATTGGATTGTTGTAGAGAGGCCGTGAAGGCATAATTATTCAATTTTTAGTAAATCCTTTATTTTCTTATTTATTGGCTAGCGGTACAGTTTAAGTAAACTGAATTCTAGTTAATTAATACGAATGATGGCGATAATATTGGTGTTATAGGGTACAGACTCACTAGAGTTCACAAAATCAGCGGACAATTTCCTCATCACCCTTCGAAATCTATCCAACACTGTATGAGGAACTTCAATGCCTTCCACTTGTGTGAAGCCCATACTATCACATTTTAAAAATTTAAGTTTGCACAAAACATTTTGCTTGGTTACTCTTCATAGTATGCTGTACTGAATTGTTCTCTTTTCAGTTGCTCTTGATATGAAGAGAACACTGAAAAGTGTATTTCTCTATTATTCAAAGTATACTGCAGCACTCATTTATCCGCGAGGTAAAGGAATTGTGCAGTGTTGTGAGAGAATATTTCACTACTGACAATAAATTTACAGTAGTGTCACATGAATTTCAATAGTGTATACGATGAAAAATATGCGTAAATATTTGTTTATACCAGAGAACTTAATGAAAGCATATGCGTTTGCTTACATCAATACACACATATACAAAAAGATAATATGTTTTACAACAATAAAAAACACTCTGCGGGCATAAACACTTTTGAACATAGCTGCCAGATATGACGATTTATCGTCATTTTGACGATTTTTTAACAAAATTTTGGCAAAATGACCATTAACGTTTTTTGCCTCTAAAATGACGATATTTGCATATGGACAATTCGCAGCTCTAAAAGTATTAATCTCTTCGTAGTTGAGACCACTAGGTTATTTCTTATGATTTTTGCTTGCGATCAATTTTAATAAAGAGTAAGGAAATAAGCGAATTGATTTTTTTTTTAATGGAAAACAATTTTTTGGTATGATTTATACAATTACTGTGACTTCATACCAAAACTTTCAACTGAACAAAAAAGGTATCTGAAATTAGTGAAAAAATTAATTTAAAAAAAAAAACAGTTATTAAAAAAGTATGAAGAATAAGAATAGTTTTAAATTTTTTTTTTTAAATAGTACTAAAATTATAAGTATCTTTATCGTTTAGTGCTATTAAAAGTTAGTGTTAGCGAAATTTGCTTTAAATATAATATATGGTTATTTTGAATCAACAGAGTGTTTTGACATTAATGTTTAATATAATCCCAAGATTGGACTTAATCGATTTGGCAAATGAGATATTCATTTGTAAGCATTTTATATGTACTATACAGGTACTGTAAATAAAAATTAAAAATACTACAAAATTGCATGTTTTTTAGTACGACTTTTTTGACGAAACTGAAATGACGATATTTTTCAAATTTATCGGAAAAATTACGATTTTCTGCAAATTTCATCTGGCAGCCCTGCTTTTGAAAACAATTTTGCTTTTTATTCGATAGGCATTCATACCGTTCGTTTTAAATTATTCTTATTAATTATTATTACATTTCAAAATTTATAATTTAAAAACAAATCTGCAGTTGCAAAACAAAAAAATAGAAAAAAAGTTTTATCATGGAGATAGATGTAAGAAATTTTATTTTCAATTCTTATTTTATAAAATTAATATAATTTATGAAAAGATTAGATTCAATATTTACTGCCGGATAAAGAAAATATATGCAAATTTTATATACATATCTCCCTTTTTTTAAACTCTGATAGGATTCAACAGGTGTCAGCGTAAGTAGAGAGTTATCCACTGACTCTATGAACAATCCCGCCATTAAAGAAAAACTAAATATTGGGGAGCTGGAATTAATTGAATTTAAGGCAAAGAGTAAAATTTAGGAAATATTCCATAAAATCCAAGATAAACATGGAATAGTTCTTAATAATGTTGTGTCGTGTAAAATATGCAAAAATATTTATAAATACAACCACAACAGCACTTCAAATTTGGTAGAGCACAAGTGCTAGACCATAAAAAAATTACGACCTTGTATTATGGATGGACCAACTGAAGCAAATGGAGACGACAAAACCGAAAGTGCTCGACTATTTACAAAATGGACCCCACAAAATTGTCGGCCATTTAAAATAGTTGAAGACAGTGGGCTTCAAGAAATTCTTAAATTTTTTATATTTGTTGGTGCAAAATACGGCCAAGGGGTAAATTTTAAAAGTTTGCTACCACATCGCACAACTTTTTCGCGTAACGTCAATCGGTTATATAATGTAACTTTAATAAAGTAAAGACTGATCTTAATTCCATAAAAGACAGAGGATTTGCTCTAACATCCGATTTGTGGACCGACAAACACAAAACGTATATAGCTTTAACTATACACTATATATTGAATGGAAAGATGGTTTGTCGTCTTTTTGGATTCAAATCGATGGAAAATTAGAGAAGCACAGGTAAAGCCAAGGAAAATAAGGTAGTCTTAATAAACACAGATGTACTCTATTTTGTAAACTTTTTTAAGGTGCAAATATTGAATTAAAGGTGTTACTGATTTTAGAAGAATATAGTTGTAGTCCCAGCGGTAAACTAAATATAGTCACAGATAGAGGCACAAATATGAATTCTGCCATCAAAAAGCAAAACCGCGTAAATTGCGTTGCACATTTATTGCACAATTCTGTAAAAAAGGCAATGAGTAGTGTTGACGAAATTGAGGAATTGTGTAATGCTTGCGCCAAGCTGGTAAAATATTTTAAATCTAACGGAATTAATTCTTCCCTAAAAACTACTTTGAAAAGTTTCTCACCAACTCGAAGGAACTCCATTTATTATTTACTTGTTTCGGTCGAAAGAAATTGGCAAGAAATTATTAAAATTTTGCAAGCAAAAAGAGAGTTTAGTCGAATCACTAACATTAACGTTGCTCATATAAGTGCGGTGCTCTTATATGCGGTTCTCAAAATTCTGGAACCATTTGAAACTTAAAAATCTTGAGAGGGAAAAATATCCTACTATTCACCTAGTGCATTTATATATTAATCGGCTAAAAAAGAAACTTGCGGCCGACGTGGACGATTCAGACATTATAACAAAATTTAAAAGAAGTCTGTACATACAGCTAGAAACAACGATTTTAAATAACTTAAGCATATTTCATCGAGTTGAACTTTTTCTTTTCCCACCTGCAAACAAATTAGTTCAGTTTACAGAAGACGAAAGCTTGAAGTTAAAGAAAAATTTAAACATCTAATGAGTAGTTTTGGTGAAGATGTTTTATCAGATATTCATGCGCAAGCTAATTCGGTGCTATCAACTATTAATTCAGAATTACTGTGTGATTACTTAATACCAGCCGAAAGAAATCCCCAGGATATCATTACAAAAGAATTATGGGAGTACGAAAATGAAAATGTTATATTTTATGATGATTTTTTTGTGCTACAGTGGTGGAATATAAACAGAAAAAGATTTCCATTATTGTATAGGCTAAGCTGCAGAATATTAGCCATTTACTCTAACAGTGCAGCTTCAGAGAGAGGTTTTTCAGCAGGACATCAATTAATATCTGAAAAGAGATCAACTTTAAGTGGTAACGAATTTTTAGTGGGTAAAACTATGTTTCTTCATTCAAACATCGATGAACAGTTTTTAAATTACTTATAATTAAAGAAATGTTTTGTTTTGTATGAATTTTTATTATTATTTTTATTACTTCCAAAAATTGAAATAAAATTGTGTTTCAAAAAATAAACATTTTGTCTTTCCAGCTAACTGCTAAAAAGAAATGCATATTGTCACACTATGAAGAATACAATATTTTTCTTGCACACTTAACACAACTGTAATTTAAACTGTTGTACAAGACTTTTTGTGCTTAGTTGTTGTTTTGTTCTCTTTCTTTGCTTTACTCTTATTTATTTTTGCTGCTACAGTCAATATTCGCTCATGAGAAAAATGCAATATTGTACACTTTTAAGCGTCTTGTGCTCATATGTAGTCCAACTATACTATCAAACGTTGACAGTGAGGGTAGTACAAAAAAGAGCTGTTTGACATAAACAGAGGTTTAAGAGGTATTCTTCATTAATATTATTAAGTCCATGTATGGATTTAACGAAAAATGGCTTAATCACAGGCCCTATATGGTTTAAGCCACTTAAAAGTTTTATATAATTTTATTTCTATTATTCTATTAATAATCTTATCTCTTAATCTCTTAATCTCTTTCTATTAATAATCTTATGACTTTCGCTACTAACACCCTTTCCATAAACGGGAGCATGGCATCTTGCCTAAAAAATTAACCTCATGTGCTCTTCGCCAATCTCCGACGCCTCTGCGGTTTCTTGGTATTCGTCCTGTGCCAAGCTTGATTGTATATTTCTTTGAGCGAAATGATTTATTCTCCGGTGTTTCGCTCCCATAAATTTCAGGGATTCCCATTCGGACAGCCTGTCCAAAACCCCGATGATGTGGCATTGAGACCCGATTAAAATAATGCTGGCTCCGAGTTGGGGCAGAATACTGTGCCGGACCAGTGCGGAAGTGAGACGAATGGTATGCCCATCGGTTGGGCCTCCGTTTCTCCATGTTGACCTGCTTAGCCAAAAATCCACTCTCTGGAAAAATGTTGATTTTTCCCAGCCGAGGCCTGACTTGAAATTTGCCTTTCTTTGTCCTCCATACTTTAGGCGTAATTCGTCACGAATAGATACCGCTCATGATTTGATTCAATATCCTGAGCGAGTGCCAGTGCTGAGGGTAATTCGTCTGGCTTCGTTAAAAACATCACTTAAGCTCTTTTTCGTGCCGGAGATAAATACACGAAGTGCATCCTCCCTATATTTCTCATTCATGAATATGATATATTTTTGTCATAGATCATTACTGCTTTATTTATAGGAAGTCAGTTTCTTTTCAGCTTCGTCATAAAATTGTTGTAGCGTCAAGTTTTCCTGCCGAAGTTTAGATAGCTCCTGTTCTACTAAATAAACAGGACGTTTGTCTGAATACGTCAAGTCCAGACCGTAGATAATAATCCTAAAATACAAAGTTCTTATAATGGCCACTGCTTTTCAAAAATTTTGTAAGCGGTTTGCGCCGCTTGTCTCCAGGAAACGTAAGCAACCTGATTTCCATTTAACTCTTGTAACTATTTCACTATCACCAATAATTCATCGCATTGTATCCCCTTCACTATTTCTACATCCATATATGGTACGACCTTAGGAGTCTTGACAACAATATCGTTAAATTTTTTATTAAGCTCTTCAATATGTTTATCGAATGTTTGGTTTTGCGATTGTAGGGCGGCACGGATAACAGTGTCAACGAGTACTCCACCAATTTTCCTTATCAAGTCCGACCTTATTTTTCTTTTTTCACCTTTATCTTCCCTAGGCCTTCTAGCTCTTGATCTAGTTGATCTAGTATTCTATTATCATTCAATATTTTGATTTTGTTAAGGTAAATAATTCAATATTTTTCATTCTACTTTCATTTCAAACACAATTTTTTTGAAAGAAATATTATGCAAAAGTTTAATCATCAAACTTTAAAAGTGATTAGCAGTTTTACAAATTTTTCGTTTCAATTCAAAGTAAGGAATAATTACTTAATTTCTATCTTTTTTACAGAAACATTAAATTATTTTTTAACCCTAGAACCGTAACCGTAGTCGATTCGACTAACATCGCTTTTATTTTCATATACAGCTTTTTATTTAATTGCAAGATCAACTTGAACTCTTCTGTTTTCTCTTCGCCAGTGTTCTATTGTGAGCATTCATATTTTATCGGTAAGTATTGTGTTTTTTTAGTTATAAAGCTCGTGTTAGTCGATTCGACTAATGGTTAGTGTTTTATGTAACTCTCAGTCTTATATTTTATTGTATTTTTAATGAATATGAATTTTTTGGAGACCGAAAATGAGTTTTAAAAAAGATTTAATTGATGATATTAGGCAAATTAAAGCAGGATTTGCGGTTTTTGTCCATATTAAAAGCATATAATGACAAACTCAATATCCACGAAATGCGGTAAGAGCGTATGGAGAACACACGGAAGAAGCATGCAACAAATGATAATAAAAAAATAATGTATATTTTTTACTTATTACTTAGTTTTTTTAATATGAACGGAGTTTGTGGATTTCAATATTAATTTTTAGTTATCTTTTTGTTAATTAATATAGCTAATCTCAGTAGTGTCTGCTACAATATGTTTCTTATCAAATTTAAAAAAAATTATTTATTCTTAAATAAAATAGGTAACAATTTTGTTTAATTTCTCTTCAAAACAAAGTTAAAAAGCTGCTTTTAACAATACAATTGGCAGTTCGTGCATAGGCACGGTTAAAATCGGTTTTTTACGTATGTTGGTCGTTTCTATTAATGGTTAGTGTTTATGTATAAAAAAAGGTTACGGTTCTATGGTTAATATCATTATTTTCAACTTACACCTTCTACATTATCAGTATATTCGAAGTTTTCTGTGAAGAAGTTATTGGTCTTGCTACTGTCGATACTGGAGTTGAGTTGTTGTTTGAAGAACTATTTTCCAGCGAAATCCTCCAGAAAATCACCCGCTGATAGATAATTTCAAGACCGAAGCATTTGTTAATGGCATAGGAGACCCTGACGTTAAACTTGCGGTGTGTACTGCAACAATATACGGTACGTATGTTTTAACTATGTAAAACGTGGCCACTTCCGCAAAAACTGTAAAGCGCCACGCAAAAAATCTAGATCCGTCTCATCACCGATTAACAAAAGATTCTCCGTTAAACCAAAACGAGCTAGCGCTGAGGGGCAAGAGCTAGCTCCCACAAGCGAGTTCCACACAATCTTCACGTCAGTAATGCAAAGAAATAACAGCGGCCTTACAGCGTGCGGGCACATTAACGGCAGACCACACACCTTTACTATAGACACCAGTGCGACGCAGTCTATCATCAGACCTGATATAGTGAAGGGAAAGTGTGAGACACTCAATAATATAAGACTACGGACCACTACTGTGGAGTCTGCCACCGACTTATGACTTCAGCATTGAACACCTAAGAGGCATAAAACACGGAAATGTTGATGCTCTCTCACGCCGGCCTTGTAATTTGGAGTGTAAACATTGTGTGAAGGCTGAGAAGAAGAAATCCATCGTTGATATCCGGCTGACGCAAATAGATGCAAACGAAGACTGATTAAGAGCGCAAAGAAGTGACCCAATACTGGCAAAGATTATAATAGCTAAGGAGGAGGATAAACGGCCGACCCGCAATGAAATATCAGCAGAAGGTAATGGGATAGTTAGAAGTTGATTAATGGGAAATTGCAGATGGCAAAAATTCATCCAAGCAATTAGTGGTGCCCTCCTCCAAAATGAAGGAAATCTTAAATGAGTTCCATAATGGTGCTAGCGGAGGACACCTTCAAATGACAAACACTTGAAAAACTTAAACAACTCAGCAAGCAGTGACGGATCGGATAGCAAAATTTAACCAGTTTATTACAACTAAAGGTCCAGTAAGAAGCCGAGGTTAGCTGCAAGAATATAACTAGGGCGCATCCTTCGAGCGGACGTAGCAGGCCCCTTTCCTGTCAGTAATGCCGGGAATCATTATGTTCTCGTTGTGATAGATTATTTCAGAAAATGGCCGGTATCCCATGAGGCGAATACGATTGTAAATGTTTTTTTTAATAATTGGGTATGCCGATATGGGGTTCCAATAAAGTTACATTTCGATCAGGGCAGAAATTTAGAGTCTGCTTATTCAAAGAAATGTGTGAGATATACGGTATTAAGAAGATACGAACAACGCCGCTTCACCCACAGTCTGATGGAATGGTAGAACGATTTAATCGCACCTTAGAGGAATACTTGCGAAAAGTAGTGAGCGATCAATAAAAAGACTTGGACTATAAAAGACTATAAATCAAAACATTAAATTCGGTGCATTTGTTAAAAAAAAAATTAAACGTTTAGAAAGGGTTAAACGTAACAATATTTTACTTTATGCAATGTACTTCTGACAGTAATAGCTAAGCAGCCAGCTAGTCAGAAAAAGGCAAAGTGCAAAATAATATCAACACAGGTCTCTGGTGAGATTATAAAAACTCTTGTCTAGAAGCTAGTGTCTACACTATGGTCTGGCTTGCGCTGATATAGACTAATTTTTCTTTGTGTTCTGTTGTTTCTTTGTGCTCCCATTTCAATTTTGTTCCCATTTTGGTCAAAACTATAAACTTTAGTTTAATTTAAGCCGCAATGATTTTTTTTCTTCTGATATATGAAAACTCTTCAATTCAAAAGTGGACTGAATGTCTTTTTTAGAAAAAAAGGTTGGCAGATCCACAAAATTTTGAGAATGTATCTTTGTTTCCAATAGTTATGCTCAGCGAAATTTGGTATTTTTTTACTTTTTTCTGTATTAATAAACAATATAAAAAAAAACTTTGGAATGATTGATAGTGAATTTTGTAGGAAATTTATCATTCTATCTAGTAAGTATATTAGTTTATAAAGTACGACGAATTCTATATGCTTTGGCCAAAAATATGTTTTGTTTTTTGGTGTTAGTTAGTAATAATGTTATAGTCGTAATACTCTAAAAATACTGAACAATTTAAATAAAATTGACGTTGTGCACATCTGTAAGAGAAGTGCTTTAAATCTGTATACATAAAGTGCGGGTCAATACACTTGCAACTAAATCAGTATTTCAGTTGTTTGATTACACATTGCCTTCCTTCTTTTTTCAAGTATTAATTTCGTATTATCGTATATTTATAATTTTGTTCAATATTTTTTGTATTAGCAATAAGAAAATATCTTCTAATTACTAACAACAATACAAAAAAATTTTTTGCAAGAGTGTAAATTTTGCTATTCAAAACATTTGCAACTCTTACCTTTTATACTCTATATGAACCACTTTTTACTTATAAAACTTTATATACAAATTAATTAAAATGCAAGTTTATCCTGCGGTTCTTAACAGAACCAAAAAAAAACTTAATTTTTAAAATAAATTTTCTTAACCAAAAGTGCTGACACCATGTCTGCACTATTTATGACTTTCAGGTGAAATATGAAGCTACGTTTTGCAATAAAAGTACAAAAAAAAACAAAATTAACTAAAAAAATATAAAGTCAAACACAATAGGCAATCAAATTATGCTGTTCGTGTGATAACTCCTCCTCCGCTTAAGTTAGGGCCGCCCTCGATTCTTGAAAACTTATCAATCACCACCCGGACCACGCGGCTGCTTTTTTGCACTCAATATAATTTGTAGACTGCATAAAAAACAAGCAAGGTGACCGCTATTGTTGCGCAGCAGATTGGTGCAGATTTTTATTGCTCGAGAGACTTAATATTTCTTGATAACCGGTAACGTTAATTGTCCGAATTGGTTGTTCTTTTTAACAAACCATTTTGATTCTTATAATTGGAACCGTTAATTTTGACTTCATCCTTATACGTTAGTAGGTATGTTCCGGTTAGAATTTTTGGGGAACTTTTATTTACGATTGTTTCCATTGTGTCATCGCTAATAATAATCACGCCATCATCGGTCACCATCAGTGGTTCAAGGTGGCTAGGTCGAGTATTGCAGTATAAAGAAAGCGGATCTAAGATAAAACACTTGCGCATTCAATGGTTCGTTTCCAACTGACTGACGCCAAGCATCCATGCTTTGTTTAATAAAAAGTTACGGTACTTGCAGGCTAACTTACTATAAACAAAGAGAATTAAAGAATAAATATACTTATATGTATTACTTGTAAATAAAAAGAATAATAATAATAAATAGAATTTAAGAATAAGGGGTAACCTAAAGATACTTTTAAATTATATTCAGAATAAATGCTTATTACTAGGTAAAATAAAGGGTGATTTAATTTAATAATAATAATGGATTACAGCAGTGTGCTACTTTGACAGATAGAAGTTGCTGCGCGCATGGGTGCACCGACAACCCCTTGCAGAAAGTTGACGTTAAAGCTACGCTACGGTTTCCAATCGCCGACACTTTCTTTCTACACTTTGCAACGCAATCACTTTCTGTAAGGTGTAAGATAGTTCCGTTTTGCTCAACAGGGAAGAGAGTTAACTTTTTGCATTCTAACCTAGGATTAGGATACTTAATTAGAAAATATAATAAAATCATTACCTAATAGGACCCTGATATGAGATACTTCCATTAAATCCTCTTGTCTATTTCTTTTAAATCTTCAGAATCTAAGATTATGTGGAGGACAATTCCTAACTTTGTAAGAGTGATAGTCATCATTAAAGTTTCAATTTCGGAAATCATTATTCTATTCCTTGAGAGCAATGTCTCATACAAATGACCTGTATCCACCTGTCTACCATTTGCGTTCCTTATTATTACATTAACAGTTTTTGTAATTTTATTTATCTGTTCCTGCGCTCTCGTATTTAAAATTATTTTTCTATTGTTTGAACTCAAACTCATTTCGTAGTAGAGATGGGATTATTTCGGATTTCAGCGACGGTTCGTTGTCACAATAAATGCTCCTTACATCAGGAAAAAATTCATTAGCTGAATTATTGCGATTTTTTGGCCTACGGTTGTGCGTGATGGTACAGTTAACTTACGAAATTTTGTCCACACATGTCAAAAAATGTTTATCGGTGGAGAAAACATCAATAAGTAGCATTTCGCCAATACATGATGGTATCGGTATTTCCGACAGTTTCTTCTTCCGCGGATGCCTTTCGTATTTTGCCTTCGCACAAACCTTGCAGTTCGTTACAATTTCGTTTGCCATCCTAGTCATGCTTGGAAAGTAAATTTCACTAAGGATTTGTTTTACATTCTCTTGTGCGGCTCTATGAGTACGGTTATGCTCCGTCACCACAATTTCTTGCTGGTCGTTCTTATCAAATACATCCAACACTATGTTCTTGCAATGCCAAAATGTTGTTGCTATAAAGCTCTTTACCAATTCATCTTGTACACACATGATTGCGTTCACCACCTCTGCGCTTACGGCTAACTTCAATTCATGAACAAGACTGCTCCTGTCAGTAAATCTAATCAAATGTCGGGTTTTTTTCTTTAAAAACTGTAAAATCTTGCTTGGAGGGAAAGTATTCTTCTTCTAATACTATCTGAATCCTGAACCAATTAAAGGACTTTCAGTTTTTCACCTAGGTGAGCGACTCTTCACTATGAATTGTGGCTGCGTCCGAATTCACTTGATCTTCCACATGATTTTCTTTATCCGGCTTTTGAAAAATCTTTGCATTGTGCTTGTCTATAAAAGCCTTCCATCGCTTTATCTTAGCATTCGACTTTCTGTCCGAAATCGCAAACGTTAGCTGTTGGTGGGCCGTGTAAATATTCAGATCTCTTACTCATAATGTAGTGTCTGAGCTTTGGCAAATCCCACACTATAGCCAGTATTTCGCGTTCGTTGGTTGCGAAGTTCAATTCTCCGTCCTTTAGAGTCCTGGAAATCATAGTAATTGGTCTAACTCCTCGTGAACTACCCTTTAACCCAATGAAGACGCATCGAATGGTTTCCCTAAGTCCGTGTAGAGCAGCATAAGATAAAATCGCTTCAATCTTTCAAAAGCCCGAAGCTTATTCTCATCAAAATGTACCTTAATTTTTTTTGACTGGTGAGCACTTACTCTGCCGTTCTCACCTTTCAGGATGTCTGTTAATGGCTTTGCTATTGACGCAAAATCCTTAATAAAGCATCTGTAATAGCTTACCAGTCCCGAAAAAGATCTGACATTAAACAATGTCGTGGGCTGTTCCTAATCACGGATAGACCTTACTTACTCAGGGCTTGTCCTGATACCGTCCCTTGACAAAACGAAGCCCAGGTATTCAACACTTTCCTTAAAAAGTGTGACTTCTCGCGAGAAACTCTTATGTTTGTTTCCTACAACCTACCTAACACCCATGAGATATGATCGACATGCTTACTCTCATTCTCTGAAAAAACTATCACATCGTCTACAGAGACGTAGCATGTCTTTCCTATCTGCTACCTAAGTACATCATCAATGGCCCTTTGGAAAATACTAGGATCATTTTTCAACCCAAAAAGGGAGTGTACAAAACTCGCATTTTATATTTTCAACGAAAAAAAGCTGTTTTCTCTCTATCATTTTCTGCTAGCTATATCTGGTGGAAGTCAGATTTAAGGTCGAGCGTAGTAAAATATCGTGTGTTCCCCAGTTTAGATAAGACTACCGCCACGTCCGGAATTGGGCACTTATCATCCACTAAACTGATTTTGCTTCCTAAAATCAATCACCAATCTCTTCTTTAAATTACCCTGCTCATCCCTACCTCTCTTATCCACAACACATATTGGATTGTTGTAGAGAGGCCGTGAAGGCATAATTATTCAATTTTTAGTAAATCCTTTATTTTCTTATTTATTGGCTAGCGGTACAGTTTAAGTAAACTGAATTCTAGTTAATTAATACGAATGATGGCGATAATATTGGTGTTATAGGGTACAGACTCACTAGAGTTCACAAAATCAGCGGACAATTTCCTCATCACCCTTCGAAATCTATCCAACACTGTATGAGGAACTTCAATGCCTTCCACTTGTGTGAAGCCCATACTATCACATTTTAAAAATTTAAGTTTGCACAAAACATTTTGCTTGGTTACTCTTCATAGTATGCTGTACTGAATTGTTCTCTTTTCAGTTGCTCTTGATATGAAGAGAACACTGAAAAGTGTATTTCTCTATTATTCAAAGTATACTGCAGCACTCATTTATCCGCGAGGTAAAGGAATTGTGCAGTGTTGTGAGAGAATATTTCACTACTGACAATAAATTTACAGTAGTGTCACATGAATTTCAATAGTGTATACGATGAAAAATATGCGTAAATATTTGTTTATACCAGAGAACTTAATGAAAGCATATGCGTTTGCTTACATCAATACACACATATACAAAAAGATAATATGTTTTACAACAATAAAAAACACTCTGCGGGCATAAACACTTTTGAACATAGCTGCCAGATATGACGATTTATCGTCATTTTGACGATTTTTTAACAAAATTTTGGCAAAATGACCATTAACGTTTTTTGCCTCTAAAATGACGATATTTGCATATGGACAATTCGCAGCTCTAAAAGTATTAATCTCTTCGTAGTTGAGACCACTAGGTTATTTCTTATGATTTTTGCTTGCGATCAATTTTAATAAAGAGTAAGGAAATAAGCGAATTGATTTTTTTTTTAATGGAAAACAATTTTTTGGTATGATTTATACAATTACTGTGACTTCATACCAAAACTTTCAACTGAACAAAAAAGGTATCTGAAATTAGTGAAAAAATTAATTTAAAAAAAAAAAACAGTTATTAAAAAAGTATGAAGAATAAGAATAGTTTTAATTTTTTTTTTTTAAATAGTACTAAAATTATAAGTATCTTTATCGTTTAGTGCTATTAAAAGTTAGTGTTAGCGAAATTTGCTTTAAATATAATATATGGTTATTTTGAATCAACAGAGTGTTTTGACATTAATGTTTAATATAATCCCAAGATTGGACTTAATCGATTTGGCAAATGAGATATTCATTTGTAAGCATTTTATATGTACTATACAGGTACTGTAAATAAAAATTAAAAATACTACAAAATTGCATGTTTTTTAGTACGACTTTTTTGACGAAACTGAAATGACGATATTTTTCAAATTTATCGGAAAAATTACGATTTTCTGCAAATTTCATCTGGCAGCCCTGCTTTTGAAAACAATTTTGCTTTTTATTCGATAGGCATTCATACCGTTCGTTTTAAATTATTCTTATTAATTATTATTACATTTCAAAATTTATAATTTAAAAACAAATCTGCAGTTGCAAAACAAAAAAATAGAAAAAAAGTTTTATCATGGAGATAGATGTAAGAAATTTTATTTTCAATTCTTATTTTATAAAATTAATATAATTTATGAAAAGATTAGATTCAATATTTACTGCCGGATAAAGAAAATATATGCAAATTTTATATACATATCTCCCTTTTTTTAAACTCTGATAGGATTCAACAGGTGTCAGCGTAAGTAGAGAGTTATCCACTGACTCTATGAACAATCCCGCCATTAAAGAAAAACTAAATATTGGGGAGCTGGAATTAATTGAATTTAAGGCAAAGAGTAAAATTTAGGAAATATTCCATAAAATCCAAGATAAACATGGAATAGTTCTTAATAATGTTGTGTCGTGTAAAATATGCAAAAATATTTATAAATACAACCACAACAGCACTTCAAATTTGGTAGAGCACAAGTGCTAGACCATAAAAAAATTACGACCTTGTATTATGGATGGACCAACTGAAGCAAATGGAGACGACAAAACCGAAAGTGCTCGACTATTTACAAAATGGACCCCACAAAATTGTCGGCCATTTAAAATAGTTGAAGACAGTGGGCTTCAAGAAATTCTTAAATTTTTTATATTTGTTGGTGCAAAATACGGCCAAGGGGTAAATTTTAAAAGTTTGCTACCACATCGCACAACTTTTTCGCGTAACGTCAATCGGTTATATAATGTAACTTTAATAAAGTAAAGACTGATCTTAATTCCATAAAAGACAGAGGATTTGCTCTAACATCCGATTTGTGGACCGACAAACACAAAACGTATATAGCTTTAACTATACACTATATATTGAATGGAAAGATGGTTTGTCGTCTTTTTGGATTCAAATCGATGGAAAATTAGAGAAGCACAGGTAAAGCCAAGGAAAATAAGGTAGTCTTAATAAACACAGATGTACTCTATTTTGTAAACTTTTTTAAGGTGCAAATATTGAATTAAAGGTGTTACTGATTTTAGAAGAATATAGTTGTAGTCCCAGCGGTAAACTAAATATAGTCACAGATAGAGGCACAAATATGAATTCTGCCATCAAAAAGCAAAACCGCGTAAATTGCGTTGCACATTTATTGCACAATTCTGTAAAAAAGGCAATGAGTAGTGTTGACGAAATTGAGGAATTGTGTAATGCTTGCGCCAAGCTGGTAAAATATTTTAAATCTAACGGAATTAATTCTTCCCTAAAAACTACTTTGAAAAGTTTCTCACCAACTCGAAGGAACTCCATTTATTATTTACTTGTTTCGGTCGAAAGAAATTGGCAAGAAATTATTAAAATTTTGCAAGCAAAAAGAGAGTTTAGTCGAATCACTAACATTAACGTTGCTCATATAAGTGCGGTGCTCTTATATGCGGTTCTCAAAATTCTGGAACCATTTGAAACTTAAAAATCTTGAGAGGGAAAAATATCCTACTATTCACCTAGTGCATTTATATATTAATCGGCTAAAAAAGAAACTTGCGGCCGACGTGGACGATTCAGACATTATAACAAAATTTAAAAGAAGTCTGTACATACAGCTAGAAACAACGATTTTAAATAACTTAAGCATATTTCATCGAGTTGAACTTTTTCTTTTCCCACCTGCAAACAAATTAGTTCAGTTTACAGAAGACGAAAGCTTGAAGTTAAAGAAAAATTTAAACATCTAATGAGTAGTTTTGGTGAAGATGTTTTATCAGATATTCATGCGCAAGCTAATTCGGTGCTATCAACTATTAATTCAGAATTACTGTGTGATTACTTAATACCAGCCGAAAGAAATCCCCAGGATATCATTACAAAAGAATTATGGGAGTACGAAAATGAAAATGTTATATTTTATGATGATTTTTTTGTGCTACAGTGGTGGAATATAAACAGAAAAAGATTTCCATTATTGTATAGGCTAAGCTGCAGAATATTAGCCATTTACTCTAACAGTGCAGCTTCAGAGAGAGGTTTTTCAGCAGGACATCAATTAATATCTGAAAAGAGATCAACTTTAAGTGGTAACGAATTTTTAGTGGGTAAAACTATGTTTCTTCATTCAAACATCGATGAACAGTTTTTAAATTACTTATAATTAAAGAAATGTTTTGTTTTGTATGAATTTTTATTATTATTTTTATTACTTCCAAAAATTGAAATAAAATTGTGTTTCAAAAAATAAACATTTTGTCTTTCCAGCTAACTGCTAAAAAGAAATGCATATTGTCACACTATGAAGAATACAATATTTTTCTTGCACACTTAACACAACTGTAATTTAAACTGTTGTACAAGACTTTTTGTGCTTAGTTGTTGTTTTGTTCTCTTTCTTTGCTTTACTCTTATTTATTTTTGCTGCTACAGTCAATATTCGCTCATGAGAAAAATGCAATATTGTACACTTTTAAGCGTCTTGTGCTCATATGTAGTCCAACTATACTATCAAACGTTGACAGTGAGGGTAGTACAAAAAAGAGCTGTTTGACATAAACAGAGGTTTAAGAGGTATTCTTCATTAATATTATTAAGTCCATGTATGGATTTAACGAAAAATGGCTTAATCACAGGCCCTATATGGTTTAAGCCACTTAAAAGTTTTATATAATTTTATTTCTATTATTCTATTAATAATCTTATCTCTTAATCTCTTAATCTCTTTCTATTAATAATCTTATGACTTTCGCTACTAACACCCTTTCCATAAACGGGAGCATGGCATCTTGCCTAAAAAATTAACCTCATGTGCTCTTCGCCAATCTCCGACGCCTCTGCGGTTTCTTGGTATTCGTCCTGTGCCAAGCTTGATTGTATATTTCTTTGAGCGAAATGATTTATTCTCCGGTGTTTCGCTCCCATAAATTTCAGGGATTCCCATTCGGACAGCCTGTCCAAAACCCCGATGATGTGGCATTGAGACCCGATTAAAATAATGCTGGCTCCGAGTTGGGGCAGAATACTGTGCCGGACCAGTGCGGAAGTGAGACGAATGGTATGCCCATCGGTTGGGCCTCCGTTTCTCCATGTTGACCTGCTTAGCCAAAAATCCACTCTCTGGAAAAATGTTGATTTTTCCCTAGCCGAGGCCTGACTTGAAATTTGCCTTTCTTTGTCCTCCATACTTTAGGCGTAATTCGTCACGAATAGATACCGCTCATGATTTGATTCAATATCCTGAGCGAGTGCCAGTGCTGAGGGTAATTCGTCTGGCTTCGTTAAAAACATCACTTAAGCTCTTTTTCGTGCCGGAGATAAATACACGAAGTGCATCCTCCCTATATTTCTCATTCATGAATATGATATATTTTTGTCATAGATCATTACTGCTTTATTTATAGGAAGTCAGTTTCTTTTCAGCTTCGTCATAAAATTGTTGTAGCGTCAAGTTTTCCTGCCGAAGTTTAGATAGCTCCTGTTCTACTAAATAAACAGGACGTTTGTCTGAATACGTCAAGTCCAGACCGTAGATAATAATCCTAAAATACAAAGTTCTTATAATGGCCACTGCTTTTCAAAAATTTTGTAAGCGGTTTGCGCCGCTTGTCTCCAGGAAACGTAAGCAACCTGATTTCCATTTAACTCTTGTAACTATTTCACTATCACCAATAATTCATCGCATTGTATCCCCTTCACTATTTCTACATCCATATATGGTACGACCTTAGGAGTCTTGACAACAATATCGTTAAATTTTTTATTAAGCTCTTCAATATGTTTATCGAATGTTTGGTTTTGCGATTGTAGGGCGGCACAGATAACAGTGTCAACGAGTACTCCACCAATTTTCCTTATCAAGTCCGACCTTATTTTTCTTTTTTCACCTTTATCTTCCCTAGGCCTTCTAGCTCTTGATCTAGTTGATCTAGTATTCTATTATCATTCAATATTTTGATTTTGTTAAGGTAAATAATTCAATATTTTTCATTCTACTTTCATTTCAAACACAATTTTTTTGAAAGAAATATTATGCAAAAGTTTAATCATCAAACTTTAAAAGTGATTAGCAGTTTTACAAATTTTTCGTTTCAATTCAAAGTAAGGAATAATTACTTAATTTCTATCTTTTTTACAGAAACATTAAATTATTTTTTAACCCTAGAACCGTAACCGTAGTCGATTCGACTAACATCGCTTTTATTTTCATATACAGCTTTTTATTTAATTGCAAGATCAACTTGAACTCTTCTGTTTTCTCTTCGCCAGTGTTCTATTGTGAGCATTCATATTTTATCGGTAAGTATTGTGTTTTTTTAGTTATAAAGCTCGTGTTAGTCGATTCGACTAATGGTTAGTGTTTTATGTAACTCTCAGTCTTATATTTTATTGTATTTTTAATGAATATGAATTTTTTGGAGACCGAAAATGAGTTTTAAAAAAGATTTAATTGATGATATTAGGCAAATTAAAGCAGGATTTGCGGTTTTTGTCCATATTAAAAGCATATAATGACAAACTCAATATCCACGAAATGCGGTAAGAGCGTATGGAGAACACACGGAAGAAGCATGCAACAAATGATAATAAAAAATTAATGTATATTTTTTACTTATTACTTAGTTTTTTTAATATGAACGGAGTTTGTGGATTTCAATATTAATTTTTAGTTATCTTTTTGTTAATTAATATAGCTAATCTCAGTAGTGTCTGCTACAATATGTTTCTTATCAAATTTAAAAAAAATTATTTATTCTTAAATAAAATAGGTAACAATTTTGTTTAATTTCTCTTCAAAACAAAGTTAAAAAGCTGCTTTTAACAATACAATTGGCAGTTCGTGCATAGGCACGGTTAAAATCGGTTTTTTACGTATGTTGGTCGTTTCTATTAATGGTTAGTGTTTATGTATAAAAAAAGGTTACGGTTCTATGGTTAATATCATTATTTTCAACTTACACCTTCTACATTATCAGTATATTCGAAGTTTTCTGTGAAGAAGTTATTGGTCTTGCTACTGTCGATACTGGAGTTGAGTTGTTGTTTGAAGAACTATTTTCCAGCGAAATCCTCCTTTCACTGTCAGTATCGATCTAGCAGGCTTTTGTTGACTTTTAATTTTTTATGAATTTGATTCTTTGAAAATTCCTCTTTGTCCTTTGGGCTGTTTCTTTTATTTACTTTTTGGAAGAAACTTTGTTGTTTTTTTAATGTAAAATTGATTCTAATTTGTCACATACAAAGTTAAGTTGCACATTGGGTATTGTAGAATCGTATTACAAACAAGCTCTATATTACCAAACACAAATAAATTAAAGCTAAGTGATGATAGCCACGAAGAAATTGATGAATTATTTATCTCAACGAAAACTAAAATACAGACTCTGATGGGTGGTACATAAGCATTCCAAATTAGGAAGAAAATTGTGATAAGGCACTGCAAGGCTTAAAGAAGGGTATGACAATGATTCATTCATATTTTTTATTTTATTTTTACAAAATATTAGTATATTTTTATAAAATATTAATACCATGTTTGAACTTCCAAAAATAAGTAAATCTATGCCCAAAGCCTGGAAATATTGTCGGCACAATATCTGCACTTTATGGTTCTTATAGTTCTCTTATTTCGCGTAAACAAATATGTGATACTCTTATAATACATTTAGTAATGAGCAAAGATGACAACGAAGCAAAGCAAAAATGGGAAGAGTCTATAGATTTTTCATAACGATGCAACAGTAGGATGCACAATGTAGACGGAATGTTACACCATTTGTGCACAATCAAAGCCTGGGTACATCTTTATATCAAAAACAAAAAACTCAATAATGATAAAGCAATCTAATTTAATATGCACTAATTGGTTCAAGCCAGGGCATTACATTTCAACATGTCAACGTTTTATAGTACTGACAGTGGATCAACGTTACGATTTAGTAAAAAAAAAAACTTGAAATATATTCTAATTGTTTTTCTAAAGATCATAACAATTCAAATTGTGTCTCCCGTTATTCATGTCGAATTTGTAAGATGCGACACCAATCCTTATACATCACCATACAGAAGAACTTACACCAACAATACCTTCTGCTGCCTCAAATTCAACAATGCAACATAATGCAAATGCCACAAACGTAATGCTGGCTACTGCTGTAACTTGGATCCGAGATAAATATGTTATCTTCCAATTAGGACGTGCTCTTCTCGATTCATATTCTCAGGTTAACTTCATAAGTGATAACATCTGTAGTACACTAGGACTAACACGATTACGAAATCACACTGATGTGATTGGAATTGATTCAACTGAATTAAAGACTCATTTAAAACTCAAATCACATTAAATTCTCGCATCAACGACTTTGGAATGCCACTTAAATTTTTAATTTCAAAAAATTTCACGGGTTATCACCCTGCTGAAAATAAAAACATCAATGATTTCAACTGCCATCCAATATAAAATTAGCAGATCCTGAGTTTTATATACGTCGTTCTGCTCCATGTAGCATGGATCAGAAACTTTCTTCACCCTGCTGTCCGTATTTCAAATTCGTCTTGGTGAAAATTTACCTACTCTCCAAAAAACATTACTGAGATGGGTAGTAGCCGGAAGATATAAATCGGATCTCAAATCACCTTCTGCTACTATGTGCTCCTTTGAAAATTTAAATGGAGATTTGGTAAACATTTAATTGTTTTGGAAATTGGAATCTGTTTACGGTGCGTGACAAATTATTACCAGTGAGTAGCAAGCTTGTGAAAAACATTTTAAAGAAACAGTTACACAATAACGAGATGGACACATTGTGGTAAAACTTCCACTAAAAAAGGATCGGGGCTTACTTGGTAGCTCTCACAACATCGCCATGCATTGGATTCTGTCTTTCGAGAAAAGACTCATAAAATATGTTGATTACAATTGATTTATGAAGGAATATGAAGAACTGGGCCATATGTTTCCTTTTGATGTCCGTACCTTGAAGAAACCAACTTTTTACATACCTAATCACTGCTGATGCCAAACAGTGTGTCGACCAAATTTCGGGTCGTAATTGACGGCTCATGTAAAACCTCATCTCAGCTTTATCTTAATGGTACAGGTCCAACAATCCAAAATTTACTTATCACTTTACTTTAAACACCTAAGTCAAAATTTATACTCTCAAAATGATATAGCAACAATACTCAAATTAATACAAATTCTGATGGTATAAATGGAATGAGAGTCGACGATGATATTGCAAGCACCCTTGTTATCATGGCACATCACAGATGACACGCTTAATTTAAAATTTTGCTCAACCAAATAACTCATATTACAAAGAGAACCATTTTGTCTCTAACTTTATTTAATCCTATGAATTCAATAAGTCCCTTAACCGTAAGGTCAAATATCCTATTACAACAATTATGGTTAAACAAATGCAACAGCGATAAATCCGTCCCACAAGAAATCCATACAACACGTGATAGTTTAGTTGAAGATTTTAAAATAATTTTTTTTATACCCCCACATGCACACCTTTAAGCCGGTAACACAGAAACGCCGGCGCCAGTATTAATTAAAAAATTTTGTTTCAATGTGTTGTCATAAATTATGATAAGAGCTATATGGCATTTATATGAGATTCGCCCGACAAATCAAAAGATGAAATTAGTTTTTTTACAATTTTTGTTGATTTGCACAACGCTGACAATATTTCGAGGCCAAACGGGATAAAAAAAATAAACAAAACTGTTAAACCTGACCATTTAATGTACAATTCGATTGCTTCTCTATAAGTTCAAAATATGAATGAATTTTTACCGAAACCTGCACGATAGCAGATAAGGATTATAGTCACATTGCCTCCGTTCTGATTAGATAACCTCCCCTCACTTCGAGTTAGTCTTTAATTAAGAAAAAGTTAGATTCTAGCTAAAACCAATCACTTGACCTGATGTGGTGGCTTCAGTGTCAGCTGTAGTTCATTCAGCTTATGCTTCCGTTGGTGGGCTCACTTGCGCCAAGCTCCGTTGGCTAGCTTGTGCCGAGGTCGCTAACAGCTATCCTACGGTGCCAGGGCACGGACTATGTTGCCCAGTCCACGTACGCCGTCACTGCGTGGATGGTCCAACCCCTTACGGACTACTCCTGGGTTCAAAAATGAATGATAATGATAGTGATAATGATAATATAAATAAAAATAATATTGATAAAATTGATCACGGACTGGCTATGCAAAAGGAAAACGTGTTGGCTCATCTGAATCTAAGTCTTGCTACTCAGCAGGCTCTGCTTCAGAATAAGCTAGAGAAAGAGTTGTTGGGGACTGGAAACACCGCCCTTCCGGGAGCACAAGCGATGATCTATCCTTGAGCACCGACGACAAGCTGGATGGCACTGTCATTTTAGCTCGAGCTTCAGTATCAGACACAGATGGTCAAAACCTATGTTTTGGGGCTCCCAATAGCTCATTCTTCGATTTCCGTGGTTCGGCGCACTGTCTGGTGGTTAGGGTCGAACCAAGGAAGAGAAGGCCAGGAATGGATGAAGCGTCTTGACAAGGAAGGAAAGGTTACTCATCACGAAACACGGACAGTGTGTCCAAGTTCGAGAGCAACTACGGCTCTACGTTTGTGATCCTATGAGCATCTACTCCAGTTAAATTTGTGGTGGCAAAGGGAACCAGCCATGATTTCACCTTCTTCCGAGGGGTGTAGGTTGCCAGCATCCTCATCACACGTGCTAAGGCTGTAAACAGCATAGTGGTCAGCAAAGGATGTATAATGGATGAAAAGAAGGCTTAAGAAGTGGTGGTACGAGCTACCGCCAAGCACGAAGTCAGCTTTGCTGTAGTGAGAAAGCCGTTGCAGTAACATCAGTCTCATCGAGCATTCTGCGTAGCGTGAACGTCAAGAGTGTTAGATCCGGTGGTGAGCAGCGGCAAGTCTCTAAGAAGGCGAAGAAATCCAACAGCCTGGATTCTAGTATTCAAGTTGCTATCATTGACAGGTATGATCCAAATGGGAGGATCACTCGTGAGCTCTGGCAGCAGTTTGAAAGAAGGCTGCTGGAGGAAATCGCTAAACATGGAAAAGGCAGTAAGGATGAGATGTCCTTCCCACGTGTGACTCGACGTCAAAATTTTGAAATGCGGTAAAAAGAAGTCTGTTGGCTTCCTGCGTGATGCAGTTGGAAAATGTGGCGACCTTTGCCCAGGAGCGAAACTGCAGCCATACTTTCAATACTGGATAATCAGAATGCTGCCCTGAATATAAGCCAGTGGAAAATGGTTACGTTTCTGGTTTGACGGGCAACGGTGGTATGGACTTCAGATTCGCTATTGACAAAGCGTCTCTGGAGTTCATTGCCGGATCCAAGGGTAAAGTGAATTTCAGTTTGGGCGTGTTAGGTTCAGGTACGCTAAAAATGCCAAACCCCAGGAGACTGCTGATAGTGCAGATAAATCTGCACCACAGTGAAGCAGCCTCAACCAAATTCACTTTACTCCTTGGCCTTGGGAAGGTAGACGTGGCTCTCTTCTAAGAACCATGGACTGTCAATAATAAGATTAGCGGATTAACAGTCACGGGCTTGTATTTTCCATGCACATTGGATAAGGTGAGGTCTTGTATTCTAGTTATGAATGACTTGCATTTAAGCCTCTTGAATTCTTTCAGTAATGGCGATCTGACGGCTGTTGAGGGTAGAGGTACGGATGCAAGGCTTCTTTTGGCTTCCGTTTATCTGCTCTACGAGGCGACGGATTCTCCAGGCTTTGAAGTGGCAGCTCTTGAGTCTGCCAGGGTCGATGGAGTCACCATGGTGCTGGGATGTGATGCCAACGCTCATCACTGCCGGGCAGTGGTGACGTTGATGTCAGAGGTGAGTGTGTGTTCAATTTTATCACTGATTAGGGACTTCTCATTTGCAATAGGGGCAATGTGTCTACCTTTAGGAATTGGATTAGGGAGGAGGTCATTGACGTGACGCTCTCGGATAGGGATAACCCTGTGGTAGGCTGGAAGGTTGATGAAAGCTTTTCCTTCTCGGATCACAGCTTGATTCACTCGGCCTGGTTTGTGTATGGTATAGGAGGGTTCCTTTTAGGAATCCTAGGACGACCGATTGGCGGTCTTTTTGCGATTGATAGGTTTACTGAATGCTGTATCAGGTCCTTTGAGCAGTCCTGTCCGAGGATTTTTCCGAGCAAGAGGGTTCAACCTTGTTGGTGGACAGCAGAGCTGGAGTCTTTGCGCTCGGAGGTCAGAAGACTGTTCAATGGGGGCAAGGGCACACGTTCGGCGGAGGATTGGGATAGGTACAGAATCAGTTTCAATAGGTACAAGGGGAGTAACAAGAGGGCCAAGAGGGAGTCATGGACGAACTTCTGCGAGTCAATTGATTCTGTCCATGAGGTTCCGAAGAGTGTTATCCAAGGGCAATGCTGTCTTTGGTAACATTCGAAGAGAGAACGGTTCATGGGCTGAACCTGGCTCTGAGTCACTTGGTATTCTCCTGGAGACCCACCTCCCTGGTTGTGGGGAGGTGACGGTTGAGGAGATGGGGCGGGCAGTTTTGCCGCGGTTACAGATGAGGAATGGGCATTGCTGACTGATATGGTGGCATTGGATAAGGTAACTTGGGAGGTCCGGTCCTTTGGGTTCTGTAAATCTCCGGGCCCGGACGGGATCTTTCCGGCCATGTTACAGAATGTTCCTATCTCTGCCACGAAGTTCCTGGTGGATGTCTTTAGGGTCTGCCTTCTTGATAGAATTGTGCCTATAGTATGGAGGAGGGTAAGAGTGGTTTTCATACCGAAGGCCGGCAGATCTTTCCACTCCATGCCAGGTGATTTTAGGCCGAGCAGTCTGTCATCGTTTTTGCTAAAAACGATGGAGAGAGTGATAGATTTGCACTTGAGGAGTAAAATAGATAGAAGGAACTTCAGTGGGGCTCAACAGCTTACGTTAGGGGTACGTCTGTTCACACTGCTCTACAGGAGGTTGTCGGCTACATTGAGAAGGATCTGCACTATGGGATTTTTACCATTGCTGCCTTTCTGGATATTGAGGGTGCCTTCAACAATGTTGAAGGCTGCTAGGAGTTTCTTGAGGATTTTTGAAGGGGCCTGGCCAAGGCTCTGGGCTATGGACACTCTGCCATTTTGGAGGGACTTGACTGTGGTGCGCATTTGGTGACCTGTGTTGATTCAACGGACTATAAGGTCAGGGAATGCGACTTCGCCATATGACCTGCGGCAGATTTTCCGTATAGAGAGTCTTAGCGTGAGGTTGATGGAATTTTCGACAGCCACGCCATCCTTACAGATGGATCTAAGACCGAGGAGGGTGGCGCGGAGTCTACATGGCGGACAGTGACATTAAATTGTCCTTTAGACTCCCGGATGAGTGCAGTGTTTTTCAGGCCGAGATCTTCGCTGTTCTCAGAGTAGCTGAGCGTTTTTGCGACTTTGATGCTGTGGGGGATGGTGTGGTCTTCTACTTGGACAGTCAGGCGGCTATTAAGGCGCCGACTGGTCGCCATATCAGCTCAAGGCTGGTTGCATTGTGCAGGAGTACCCTTGTGTCGCTCTTGGATGTGTGCAGCGTTAAACTGTGCTGTGTTCTGGGGCATGCTGGCGTAAGGGGCAACGAGATTGCAGATGAACTGACAAGAGCGGGCGCGGCTTGTGGTGTAGAACAGGCAGATGCGTCGGTGAAACCACCGTTTGGTTTCTTTAGAAGTTGATAGACAGCTGGGCCCTTCGTAGAATGGAGGATTCATTGAGGAACAGAGGAGACTATAGGGTTTCCTTGCAGCTTTGGCCGAGACTTGACCGCTCTAGGATGGATTGGGTTCTCAATCTGAGGAGGGAATCTCTCAGGATACCAATAGTTTTTGTGACCGGGCACTGTGTGTGCTCTTAGGACAAGGACGGGAATTTTGGAAGCAGGAAGCCTAATTTTCTGCCTAGTTTGCAGCGATAAGTGGGTGCCGGAGACTGTGGAACACATCCTCTATCACTTCCCGGCTCTTCATGGACGCAGGCTCAGGACCGGGGGTTATGCGACCTATAAGGTTTTCTGTTAGGTCTAGGAGGGCTCATTAGGTAATACCCGGTTCTTTATGGGCGTCTGTTTTTTCGCATACTCTTTTGTATCCTTCTTTTTTCCCTCTGTCTCTCCTTTTTCTCTTCTTTCCTCTCTTCTCTCAGTTCTTAGGAAAGGTCTTTCCACAATGTGCTTCTGTGATCTCTGGGTGGGGTACCTCTGTAACACTTTGCATCTACCTTCCTACCTTTCTAATCAAGTGTATTTTGAAATTTTTTATATAGAAGTTTCACTATTTTTTAATAAATCTATTTTTGTTTTTTTCTTATTTAAAAAAAAATATAAATTTCTCTAACCATTTCATGTAAAATTATTGTTTTTTTTATTACTTTGAGGAAAAAGTAAACAAATAATTAAAAAGTACACATCTACATATTGAAGAAAAGATAACCAATTGTGGTATGAATTTTGCTTTTAAACAAATGTTTTAATTTTCGTTAAAGAAAACAGCTGATCTCAAGTCGTATTAACAATTTGTAATTGTTTTCTCCGGTAAAGCATTTTGAACATACAAATTTTTTTCAAGTTGCTTACAGCCCACGTTACAACTATCAACTACAGCTAATTTTACAATAATTGCTTGTGAAAAATTGATAGCAAAACTTTAATTGTGTCTGCAGGATTAATAACGTATTGTAAAGTTGCCATACTGGTATAATTTTTTGTTAAGATTACTTGCAATTTTTGCAATCAAATTGATGATGTGTTATCGATAAGCTGCATGTATTTTCTCTAAATGCTGCCGATAATCACTCTAATGCAGCATTTTAGTGTTTATATCAATTTGGTTAAATTGAGTTGTTTACTATATATTTTATATAATTTAAATATTTATAGACTGTAATGAGTAGACATCAGATCCAAACGTACAACGATCTTGAACAGGAATTGGAAAGGGCGAAAGATACTCTCGTTGTTATAAATGACAGTATCAAGAGGATTGTCGGTCGTGCACCTAAGTTGTCCAGAGAATCTCGGTAATTTTTAAAACCAAATTGATTAATAATTGAAACTAGTTTTTAATGATATTTTTTAAATAATAGTGTATTTAACAACTGCTTTGGTTTTTATGTCAAATAGAACGTGTAACAAAATAAATGTTTTACTAATTTTCTTCGAAGTGTTTCTGCAGACATTGTAAATCTGAATGAATAAAATCTTTATATGCTCTAATCGATATTGTTATGAATTTGGGTTTTATTAAAAAACGATGACAACAAGCTATCAAAAGCATGACCTTTTAAGTATTTCAGGCTAATATTATGTCATAGAATAAGTTTCAATTAACGTTCAAAATGCAGTATCTTACAGTTAAAGTGAGCCAGGCTATATTTTGCAAAAAATGATACATATCTAAAAAAACAATTATTTGAGATAATTTATGTACTTCAAATACAAAAACTAAAACGAAGTATGCAAATGCACCTCACAGTGAAAGTGAGCCTAAGTAAATCTATTTTTTGCTTAATATTTTATTGGGCCACCTCATGCTGAAATAACGGCCTGTAGGACAGGACGTCCATGCATTGAATAGAATAAACTTTGGTTTACACGGGATTAATTACGCCCACATTTAATTGTAGAGTATGCACGCGGTGTTTTTGTACCTTAATGGCATATTTTCTGATATTTTGTTGAAGATATCCCCGTAAATTTTCAATAATATTTAAGTCCGGAGATAATAAATAGGATAGGAAGCTGCTTAGGAACGTTGAATGACAACTTCTTTACAATGCTTGGTGTATATTTTGGTTAATTGCCTTGTTGGAAGCACCAGCATTGAATAGAATAAACTTTGGTTTACACGGGATTAATTACGCCCACATTTAATTGTAGAGTATGCACGCGGTGTTTTTGTAACTTAATGGCATATTTTCTGATATTTTGTTGAAGATATCCCCGTAAATTTTCAATAATATTTAAGTCCGGAGATAATAAATAGGATAGGAAGCTGCTTAGGAACGTTGAATGACAACTTCTTTACAATGCTTGGTGTATATTTTGGTTAATTGCCTTGTTGGAAGCACCAGCTTCCGAAAAAAACTATTTTGTGCACTGATTGCATTGATTTATCTTCAAGTAGGTAAAATAATCAAATCTGTTTCAATGAAAGCTTAAACTTAATATTTCTCTTAGGGTTCCTTTTCGAGACAAATTTTTTTATGTGCATAACACAGGAATTGGTTTATAGCTGATAGCAATTTCATTGTGTATAGCTTGTCTCATCTTTTCTCATATCTTCTGCTCACAGTGACGTAAAACAGACCGAAGTAGTCAATGTCCGTAAAAGTAAATGGCCTTCCGAAATATGTTAACCGTGCAAGTGATAGTGAAGATATTTGAATAGACTATAATTGGT